>JAOXOE010000001.1:110014985-110029957 GCA_028565055.1 Phoeniculus purpureus
CAAGTCCAACCCGTTACCACAGAGCTCAAGGCTAGACCATGGCACCAAGTGCCACGTCCAATCCTGCCTTGAACAGATCATCTAGTCCAGTCCTCCTGCCAGAGTAGGACCACCTAAGAGTATTTTAAACATCTTCAGCTTTTAAACATCTTCAGAGAAGGAGATTCCACAACCCCCTTGGGCAGCCTGTTCCAGTGCTCTGTCATCCTCACTGAAAACCCATTTAGAAAGGGAAGAGTCACCTACCTGGTGTTTTTTGCAGCTTGTGGTGCTGTCTCAAATTTACTGGCAGGGGGACAACAGGGAACGTTTAGAAACATGGAGCTGAACTAGAAAAACATCCCCAGCTATAATTGCCTCCTACAAGACAAAACTTAACTATAGGCCTTAAGTGCTACCTGCAGTGGTGTTTTATCTTCATTTGACATGAGTAAAACCACGTAAATACTGCAGCTAGGATATGGGATGAGGAGAGTTAGATCGTTTAAAGGGAAACTACCGCTAAAGGACAATCATCAGCATCCACTGAATCTGTGCCTAGGTGTCTGCAAATGCCCAAAGACCAGCACAAGTGGAGAAGATTGCCCACAGGTGAAGAGTTGGGATTGCAAAACTGCTGGCCTTTTCCAAAACTGTTGGTAGTGTTCACTTTTACAGCATTTATTTCCAGTCCTTAATTGCTGCTCTTAATTACTATTCTCAGTTTAAGTGAAGTCGTACTCCAGAACTCATTGAGTTTGGCAAAGAGAAACTCATTTGCTTATTCCTAACCTTTTGTCCATCTCTCTCACAAGATTGTGCACTGCTGGACTGGCACAGACTAAAAAGCCACCAGAACATTATGGAAGTATTGAAAATAGCTGGTTATTATACAAAAAAGGAAAAGATGTTTCTGAGCATGCACAACTTCATGGTCTCTCTTCTATAAATGAAGTTGATCTAATGAAAGACTTCAAAGCTTTAGTATTACTGTTCAAGAAGTGTTATGCTTACTTCTCCAGTCAACAAAGCAAAATCATAAAAAGGATGCTCAAACCCTTTACTGTGACTTTATTTTCAAGACATAACAGCTTACTTTTTCAGTTCAAAGTCTGAGAAAATATAATTGAAATTGCCATTTATGAAGGTCTTTGAAGAAACAAGGGATGTTCTGAAGCTGCACAAATAAGGTCCAGTGCCAACAACATGGTAGATTAAACATCAGTATGAAATTCTGAGTCAAGGATTAACATTAGTGGGATACTTAATCAAGGTGATGTCTCAGACACTGAGCTAGGGTTTTGGCCAAATACCAGACCCAAAGTCGTGATTCTGAAATTCAGTTTGTCTAGCTAAATACATTTTACTTCAATGGGAATTATATTCATGGGGCTTATTCAGCATCTGGTCCTTCGTATAGTTGAGGTCATCTTCAATTCAATCTGTGTATCAGTGTAAGCAGTCTGACATCCTAGGAGGTGCAGGCTGTTGCTGTGCACTGACTGTAAAATCCTTTGGGCAAAATGAAAGATCTGAATAGAGATGTTCTGAAGATGATTTTACATACACTGTTTTATTCTGCTTCTGAATTATAGATACAGCAGCTCATTACTGTATCATTCATGAGCCTGCCACTGTAAGCAGAAATAAAGAGTATTTTTTCACATGTGGAAGTATATTAAAACACTGCTCATAGACAACTACATAGAATAATTAAAATCAAGCTTCCTCCTAAAAATACCATTTTAAAATCTAAAGCTAATGTTTGAACATAATGCTGATTTAGTTCTGTTGCTCTTGAAGACTTAAGGGTAGCATCTTCTTTTCTATAACTTTTTTATTCACTTTTAAGTAATAAATCTCCATGTAGTTTTTCAGGAAACTTTAAGAAAATACTTTTAAAATTAAAGGAAAAAATAATTGTGTTCATTTAATACTGAGGAATCTTTCATTTGCCTTTTATTTACTTACTGAGCAGTTCTCCGCAAGAATCTCAGAATACATGAGATTGCAGTTAGGAAGATTTATAGTGTGGAAATACTCACTCAAAATGTAAAATTCAAATAAAATGGGATAGAAAAATAATTAAAAAACAGTATTTTTTTTTAACGAGGTATTTTCCAAAGAGTGAATTCAACCCTTTAGAGTCACCACAGAGATCCACATAATAAAATTTCAAGAGAATTAATCGCGCACTACACGCTGAAGAGGTTTACCATCTTTAACGAGAACATTTCCTTCTTCTTTTTTGCCACACCTCTCTGCTGCTTTTGAAAAAATAGATCCCTACACAAAACCCTGCCCTGCCTCAACAAACAAAGCAGCTCTCAGCATGAATTCATGAATAGGAAGCAGTGTTAGTGCCCATATTCGCAATGCAGCACATGCTAACATTCAGTGCTAATACCCTGAATTATCATCTAATGAATTCTTTGGGAGTGTTTCCACTGAGTTCAATGAGCTGTGGATCAAACCCATGATGTCCACTTTGGGGTGTTTCTCAGTGGGCTTTGCATCAGGCTTGGCTCAGGAGAGCAGGCAATGTGACTGTACTTGCATCTGAATACCATCAGTTCAGCAATGCAAATGTGAGTATGATTTTCCCTCTAGTGGTAGCCAATGGAGATTTAAAGATGGATAACCATCACAGCTGTTCCACAGGCAGTGAGGCTAAGGTTCACAAGGCTCTACAAACTCCCACAGCAAGTGTCTTCTAGACTCCATCTCTCCTTGGTCTGTGAAACAGACTCCTTCTTCCCATTAGAGCTTTTCCACTGTAACACTGGAAAATTAACAGATTAATCTGCAATTAAAAAACCCTCAGTTTGAGGATACTAGGAATGGCCACAAAACTACTAACAGGTGTTTAATTATTGTGACTTCACAGCAAAGCGTCCCCTGTGGTTTAGTCTGTCAATGAAACTGCCTTGAAAGAGTTCATCTGAAGAGACGTCCTCACTTGCTTTCCACACATCTCCTATACAAATACCAACACCACTACTGATTTATTAAGAGTTAATATTAACTATGAGGTCCTTCTGAAGGTGGGATCAAACAGGTTGGCTGGAAAGTATATACAGATGCTGAAGATACATATCAAACACTAAAGGGAAGCTCCAAGGAAAAATTACTAGATGAGTGTAAGACATCTGGAATGGACTGTACTCCTTTGCAATAACCAAAACTGGCATAATTGCCTACGTTTGGTTAAGCAAATATTTCCCAGATTCTTGCCAGCCTACCAGACCATTAGCTTTCCTACAGTACCTTCCTGTCTGTAATTCTATAGAGAAAATTTAGATGAAGACACATGCTGGGACACAGAATACCTTATCAGAAATATATTGTGTTATGCTGTGACAGCTAATCCTATTTAGAACGTAAAGCAGAAAGACACCATCTGCCACTGAAGGAAGACAAAGGGAGCCACTGGCAGCTTAGCCTTCTGAAAGCCACTCCATTTACCTTTAGAACCTGAATTTGTTCTTTGGGACCTAGCTACGCATCCTCAACAAATACCCTTGGAGCTTCCAGAATTCTCATTTCCTTCGGCGAAGGAACGCCAAGTAAAATCAGTCAAAAAATACATGACTTCTAAATTCTCTAAGAATTGATGTAATTTACCTTAATGTTCCCATACAATTTATGACAAGTGGGTATTATAATCTTGTTACCCTTTTGCCAACAAAGGAATTGCACAAAGTGTGGTGCTGTGCCTACCTACAGACTTGGGTGACAGATCTCAGTGCTCAGAAACCACCTATCTAACACAAGGGAACACGTGAAGAAGCCGCCTGAAAGTACTACTCAGGTCTCTTGCCTTTTCCCACAGGTCTCTGGCAGTGTCTTTATTAAGATCACCATCACCCACTCTCTTTCGCTATCCAGGTTCCTTCTCCCCCATCACACCAATGTTTCACTATCCACGTTGCATAATCTCCTGAAGGCAGCCTTTAGCTTTGATTCAATGAAAGAGCTGTAGTAATTTTCCCTTCTCCTTCCATGAAATACAATATCAGTCATTTGTGAGCAGAAGTCCAACGGGAACATTCTCACTGTGCTGCTCAGGAAGACTGCAGCACCCAAACCATGTAGTATTACTTACTGTACAGCGCAGCGAGCACAGCTCATCTTCCAGGAGGCATTTATTGATGCTACACCTGTGGAGCATCCTTCTCCTTCATCCAGAACTGGAAGTTTTTGGATTTACAGCCCAACCCAGTTACTACAGAATGGGTGCGTAGTGAATACCAGTGCCACATACAAACCATGCAGCATCCATCCACCGAGATGGGGGGTTTTACCCTGGTCCAAATTGACCTGTAAGATCATTTTAGCATTCAGCAGTGGCAGAGTGCTACAGTACAGCATTTGCAAATTAAATGGAAAGACTGCAGGAACGCTCATCTTCCCTTGAAACGTTCTTGTGTGTGTGGAAATGAAGATTTTCACGCATTCATATTTGATAGAAGTGACTGGGCAGAGAATAACACACCTATACAAAGCTCAACGCTTCCAGACACCCACATTTCTGACTGTTCTAGTACAATTTCTTTGTGGGTAATGCACCAAGTTTAACTCTTACTAGAACACCTGCTTCATAATCCTCAGTCTTGGCATTAGAAAACTAATTAGAATATATTAAGTTCATAATACTCCATCATTCTGGGTAATGCAACATTTAGTGCTAAAGAGCAGGTATTGAATGACACTTCTGGTGAATGGAGCCAGAATGTCTGGTCATTAGATGGTAGCAGCAATATTTTAGGTAGTAAACAGATGTCAAATGAATTCATCAATACAAATAAAAATCTGCTTAACGGGATCTAAACTCAATCCTTTAAAGCATCAGTAATTGAATTATGTTGTTCGTACGCAACCAGCGAACTTGTATTTTTCACTCGGGATGACCTTTGATTCAGAGAGCTACAAGAAAGGGGAAAATAAACATTCAGGAAAGTCTCGAAAACCACCACAGCTCCTCTTCCCCTTGTGATGGGTTACAGAACGCTCTCCTAACAGACAGACATCATCTTCTGGTCCAGCAGTACATAGAAAACAATATTGCTATGATGACATCCAGTACCAACATTCACAACCCATTTTCCTGTTGTTAGTGCTCATAAATGAGAAGATGGGTTGGCATGAACAAGTATAATGGAAGGAACATAATGTAATCAGTCTACGCTGCGTCTAAAAGCAGCATGTGGCTGCTTTTTTCGCTCTCATCCTTCCCATTTTAAAAATGTACTTGCAGAAATAAAAATAAAATGAAAGCTCATGGGCTTGTTTGAACCTACACAGCACCACTCGCGATGCTGTGCTTTATCTTTGGCACTCAGGAATGATTAGGGAAAAGGCAATGTTGAGTTTGGGAGTCAGATGTGATGTACAAATGATTAAGGGAACACAAAGCTCTAGGTTCTTTGTTAAACACATGTCCTCCTCAGTCAGTTCCCACCACCCAGATTTTCAGTATTTTTATGACAAAATAGGAAGGAATACTGACTGAAAATTACTTGGTAGCAAATGTTGGTTAAGAAAAAAAAGAAGGGATATTTTTTTCAGGAAATTAATTTAATTTAATAAAATAAAATTAATTTTATTAATTTAATTAAATAAATTACTTTTATTAATTTATATAATAAAAATAAAATTTGAGATTTTTTTTTATAATGTATTTTCTTCAAAATTATATTTTAAAAATGCGATTTAAACCCAAATCAATCTGTTTTAGCTGACTGAAGAGATACACATTTTCAGTTTTAGATCACTAGCGACTATTCAAAGGCTAGTCTTTTATTTCTAAAGGGGTAAGAATGCTCACAGATAAGAATGTTTGATATTCTAGATTTGTGGAGAAATTGAGAAAGATTTGTCTCTCACCTCCACTAGGTCTTTTGTTTCCTGTTAGACTTCCCATAGTTACCCAGTGGTGGCAAATTGGGAGCAGATAAGTCACTTCATCCCAGTGAAAGGGAGCCACATATGACCTCAGCATCTTGCCCAGCTAGGTTATAAAGCTTGTATTCAGGCACATGGAGCTGTGGCTGTATTTTTCTTCTCTCCACGCTCCTTGAGGTGATTTGTAATCCTCAAGGAGAAGTATCTACGTAGCGACCAATTTTGCCTTATTCTTTCACACATGGCTTTGCCCCTTGACACCTCAGTACTCTCAATGTGACTAGTTAGAAACTTGCCCAGAGAAAATTATACTGAATCTTTTTCTCCTTTTTTTTTTTACCTCTTTTTTATATTCTCTCTGGATTCACACAGCATTCTCTTGCTGCATAATAGACTGACCTACTTATTTCCATTTAACGTACTTTTAATAGTTTCATCGTATATAGTCAAATCGTTCTGATTTGACTGATAGACTGATGCCATCATCATTCACTGACAGACTGATGCCAA
Organism: Phoeniculus purpureus; assembly: GCA_028565055.1. Taxonomy (NCBI): domain Eukaryota; kingdom Metazoa; phylum Chordata; class Aves; order Bucerotiformes; family Phoeniculidae; genus Phoeniculus; species Phoeniculus purpureus. The sequence goes on from JAOXOE010000001.1 coordinate 110,021,379, forward strand.
GTCCATCAGTGTCGCTTTCCATCGATGCAAAGCTCTCTTTGAGGCTTCAGTAATGAGACTTCTGCTTTCTTGTCCACAGCTCTTCAGACTACTTAAGTGTCGCCTGCATGCTACAGATTTATTTGCCTTAATGTGCATTTTATTGTACACTTGATCAGTTTGAACTTCCTGGCATAGTTACTGTTTATTCAGTAATTCTGAACAAACTGCCCGCTGTGTAAGAGGGGCAGACTGTCATTAAAATAAGATGCTTCTAACTGTAGTTTTACGGTTATGGCTGTGATGGAGCCAGGCTCTGCTCAGTGTCATCTAGTGATAGGACAAGGGGCAATGGGTGTGAGCTGGAACAGAGGAGGTTCCACATGAATATGAAAAGGAACTTCTTCACAGTGAGGATGACAGAGCACTGGAATGGGCTGCCCAGGGGGGTTGTGGAGTCTCCTCCTCTGGAGATGTTTAAAGCCCATCTGGATATGTTCCTGTGTGACTTGGTCTAGGTGATCCTGCTGTGGTGGGGGTATTGGACTAGATGATCTTCCAAGGTCCTTTACAATCCCTAATGTTCCGTGATTCTGTGACTCGTGCTTTACAACAGAACATAGGTAGGATCCAGGGATGAAGTGATCTGCAAGAGGCTAATTTGTGAGAAGACAGAACTGCGGTTTTTAAGGTCTTTCCTTATTAGCTCTAAAGTGAATGGAGCAGGAATTGCAGATAAACTGAATCAAATAGGCTCAGACCATGGAGAGTTAAGATTTGGGATGGAGTGCTTGGATCCACTGCTGGCTGTTTCATTATCTTCTATTTAGCAGATGCAGTCCTGGCAGCAGAACTGAGGACTCCTTCTCAGCAATTCAATTATTAGCAGCAATGAAGCTTCCTCTAGCATGTGCTCTGTCTCTGTCCAGCAGCGAGCATCTAATTCCTTTCAGCACAACCAGGGAGCGCTAACCATGCTACCCCACAGTATTCGTGCATTTACATCATTCCTGACTCCTCGCAAAACTGAACCTGCAACTCAGACTCAGAGCATGGCTCTAACTACTGAGACAGCACAGCAATGGTTTTCATACAATTGCATCTTAACAGATTAAATGTCATACTTTAATTTTACAACATAACTCTCCAAAGAAGTGGCTCAGTGATATCCATTGTAAATGATGAGGACATATTCCGGTGTTCCCAGGACTGGTGGGATATAGAATCACAGACTCATACAATCATTAGGGATTGGAAGGGACCTCAAAAGATCATCTAGTCCAATCCCCCTGCCACAGCAGGATCAGGGCTTGTCCCTATCATTGTTTGCCTTTGGCATACTCTAGACCTCTGCAAGCTTTTAATTAGCTCCTGGATGCCTACCTCTTCTCAACTCTGCACTGTGAGTAGTGCTAGTTTCTGGATCCTACCCTCATATTTTAAAGTGCTGGTAGTGATATATGATACCTTTAGCAAACTTACTAATTAGTCCATGCTTCCATAGGTTCATGTTCCACTACACATAATACAGAGGAGAAAGAAAACAGAAAGAAGCCCAGTGCACTACTTCATCATACTCACAGCACTGACTTTCTCTGCAGTAATTATCCTCAGGCACTTCAAATAAACTTTTAATTTTTCCCTCTACTTCCAGCAAAATCAGATACTTAAAAAGCAGCAAACAAATTTCCTATTTTCTATTCCTGTTGATTTCTGAAATGACCATGATGGAAGGGTGAAGGGTATGTAAACCAAATTAGCAATCATGTTTTAGTGCATGTGTCTGCTGCCAACATCTGGCGCTCTGGTAATGACTGAGGCTTGGATGGCTTTTCATATTCCCAGAAGCGTTTTGCATATTAAGAGCTGATGTTGTGACACAGTCTCTTCCTCCTGCATCTGAGTCCAGACTTGCTGATATTTGCAGAATGGACAAAGTGCCCCCAGTTTCCACATGCACCATAACTATTACAGTGCTCTGCACGGCTCTTGTTGACATGCAGATGTTGGCCTTATCTAGTCAAAGCCAGGGGGTTATGCACAATGACTGAAAAAATTCCCTAGAAAACATTACCAAAATTCATCGAGGTGTACAAAGGTCTTTGTGCAGGTGTGAACACGTGTGCTTCCATGAATCGATCCCTTCCCAGCTCTTGCAGCGATGCAGTGACCCCGTAGCTGACGCTGTGAATCACAAAACCCAATTATCCTTTACTTAGCACGCACAACTAAAAACATCAGTATTGGTCCCAAAGTTATCAAGCCCTTTTAAAAATCAAATCTACGAACTGTGCATCTACATTCCTCAGGCTCACTTCACACTGTGTGAGGAAGTGCTCCCCTCAATTTAACTTTGCCTGCAGAACGCAGGCAGCGTGAGAAAAGGTGGAGGCAAAGTGGCTCATGTTTTATTATAAAAAATAATAATAACCTATTATTATTTTTAATTAACCTATTATTTTTTATTTAACCTATTTTAATCAACCTATTATTTTTATTATAAAAATAATTATTTATTATTTATTAATAATTGTTTTTGTTATAAAAATAATAATAGCCTATTATTATTATAAAACCTAGGAATTTGAACTGAGGCAAGCTCCTGCCATTCCTGTGACTGAGCAGAGCTTTTGAGCGCAGTATATGGCATTTCCCAAGTCAAAGTACCACAACAACATTATCTGGTTCCCAAACACGTCCTGAAATGAAATGTCACCCCTTTGACAAACAGCTTCTGTAGCGAAGCAGCGTGTTTGTGACCAAATGGCAACAGACCACTGTTTACACAAAAACACGCGAGTAATAAAATAAAATGATGCTGAGCAAAAAAAGAAGTCAAAATATCCTCATCAGAGCCAACAGCAAAGCACATTATCTTGTAAAACCCTGGGCACGCACGGATTCATCATCTTGACAAACAGAGTAGATGAGAGTTAACAAATATCATCACTAGTTACTGTGCTGTGAATTCCTCTCCAAAGGGAAAAATCACTCACAGCTCCACAGCGGACAGGCTGCAAACCACAGAGGTTTCAGTGGCAAAGCATGAGGATTCCACTCAAAGACCTGGGCTATCGCCTCCCTCTGCCTGGAGGGATATTTTGTGTTCACTAAAATGAACCCTTTCTCCCCACATTCGGCACCTTGGCAATATGAGCCTTGACGTGACTGACTTTGACTTTCTCCAAAACATCCCCCGAACATTAACTTCCCTAAACGCACTTCACGACACAAGTCCTTGAGGATGCTCATGCAAGCTGCTTCGTTTGTATTTGAGAGGGGGAAAACATTGTTCTGTTGTGAGTTTCCCCGTGCTGCTAGTAAACTAGACAGGCTTAATGGTGCAGTAAAAAACGTATTAATCAAAAGTCCAACTCAGATTTTTACACACTGGTAGCAGAGGTTGCAAACAAAACAAATAGAATCCCTAGTGAGACTCGAGTGCTGGCAAATGAACTGCTTCCCAGCTGGTCACCCCCCTTTCTGAGGACAGCAAGACACACCTCAGAAATCACAGGCAACAGCCACAGCTCAGTCTTTTGAATCTCACTCACAATTCTGGAACGGCCATCAGCTTTCCCTGTGCACTCACACGGACGTTTGAGATCACTGTCTGCGGTACAAATGCTTTGAGCTTGGCCATCTCGGGCACTTTGAGATCATTTCCTCCCCTCCTTGCTTCACACCTCACCTAATGGAGGCTGTGCAGACTGTGCTGTAGGATTGTCCAAACATCGCTCAAAAAGGTGGATGTTTTACTGGCGCCTTTTCCTCTTGGCCTCATCCATTAAATACCTTAGAAGAAATCTGCTCATTCTGGCTACTTCATGGATGTAGTTACTTTAGCAAAATATTATCTGTTCAGACTGCTTCGTGGTGCCACTCTTAGAGGTTTCCATGCCACAGAAGACTGGATGAATAGTCGACTCTTCCCTTGCACTTGCTGCACTTTCTACAAGTGGGAGATTAGACATGTTAGGAAATTAAGGTTCCTGGTGGTCATTCATTTTAGAAGTGGATCATGAATAGATTTTCAGTTTTATAACAACAAGCAATAAAATCTGAGTTGAGAATTAATTTTCAATACTGCAAGAGCACATTTTGAATCCGAGAAGAAAACCAATGGGAGAGAAAGAAAACATGTGACCACAGTAGAGGGTTTGCTTTTTCACTTCAGTCTTCAGGCTGTCATTAACAAATACACATCCAAATACTGTGTTTGCTATAAATGAAAAAAAAATCAAATAACTTCATATGGAAGTTTTTTTCTCAGGTGATTGTGGTGTTTGAATACTTCCGAAGGAGAAAAAGCAGCCGTCACCCAACAGCAACAGGGAAACACACACCTAATGTTAGAGAATCACAGAATCATTATGGCTGGAAAGGACCTCCAGGGTCATCACCTTTGTCCTAGTATCTAACTGCTAGACCAGATCCCTAAGCGTCGTGTCCACTCGTACAGATGTTCCTGTGCTGCAGCACTGGGTGTGTGTCCCTGGCAGGTGAAAAGCTTCCCGAGGATAAGAGCAGCCGGTTTCCCACACCCCAGAGACTCTCTCCCTGCCCAGACAAAGATCTCCATCACTGAAGAGGACACTTCCAGGACACTACTCAAATGGCAAGGCACTTGCAGCACAGCGTTTAAAATGTTGACGGCAGCAGGCTCCACAGGCAAATCTTGATTTTGCCCTGGAAGACAACCACACAAACGACACAGTGGGGTCACCCCGTACCACTCATGGGTGCGGTGGCTTTGGTACCAAACACAACGGGTCAGCAGGTGTTTGTGTCGGTTTTCTGTCTGCTCTGCAAATTCAATACGAAATACGAAAATTAGGCAAAGCTCTCCTAAGTGTGATGGTGATTAATTAAGGAAGGGAAAACTACCCCGAGCTACAGCTTGGGATTCTCATGGTGGGCTGCAGTAGGAGAGTTTTAATTCATCAGGCACAGGAAGGCAACCTTGTGAAGGTTCTTCTGAGTGGTACACCCCCAAGAAAATATTATTCACTGGCTGTGTCTTCATCTACTTTCCAGAAACAGACATAAATAGTAACATGGCTTTCTGAAAATGTTATGCCGTTGAAAGTGAACCAGGTTTGGGTGAGTCAAAGCACTTGCTTAAAATTAGCTTATGATGTACTTGCTACCTTTGTTTTTTCCGTGTTGAAAAGAAGAAAGGGAAAAAACCAAACTGATAGCGGATCAGTAGTTGTGTTTGCAAGGCAGGAAGCACAAAAGTGAGGAGATCGTTGGTGTTAAGAAGTCAGGGGGGTTTTTTAATGTCTTTCAGATTGAAATACAAGCTGCAGAAGTACTACCTCGTGACACGGAGTAAAGATTAGGTGTCCTTGCCATTCCCTTCTTCACGAGCCTCAGATTGTCTACAGCAGTTAATGTGCATGTCCACTTCATGATGGTGTATGAAGTTGCTCAGACCTTACGTATGAGCTTCCTGAAGCCGAACCTGCAAACGCTGCTGGTTTTCAGCACGCTCAACACACAAGCAACGTGAGCGCTGCAGGCAGGGTCCTGGTTCTCTTTTCCCCAGGTCATCAATATTTATAAGTCAAAGTCAGTAAATCTGACTAAGAGGGATAGCTCTTAGTTTTTCTTGTCCTGAGTACACAAAGGAGTAAGCCACCACCTGAGAGTTAAACGTGTATGACACACTTGTCTCCTTTAGGACCTCCTATGGAAAGCTGATCGGTTGATCCCTGAGCTGCATTATGCTGCTCTCTGTCAGCTCCCCTTCCTGACTGGCTCTTTTAACCCTTTCTTTCCCACCAGCTTCTACAGTTTCATGTCCTCCTTTGACATTACTTGTAGGTCTTCACCCATCTCCTGGCACCCTTGCCAGTCAGAAGCAGTTATGGAAGCCGACCTGTGCTCGCAGCTCAGCTTTCTCGCCTAGACTGTAGCTGTAACCAGGCACCCTGCAAGAATTGATTGGTCACTGAGATCAAAACATTAAATATTTAAAGTGGCACCACACCATTCATAAAGTGAAACTTAAAGTGATTGTTTACTCTCTGCTAATTATTTTAGTCCAAGCAGGCAGACTCAGCTGTCTACATTATTAATTAAACCTCTAAAAATGAACTAAGGGCAGGAAATGTTCCTCTCTGCTGGTAAGAATGCTAAAGAGCAAGCTATAACTCTCATTAGCAGTATGATGCCATGAAAACCCTTCTCCTAAAACTGTGCCCATATGAGGTAAACAAATCATGCCAGTCCGCATTTTCAAACGGAAGGTTTCTCTTCAGGTCATGCAATAGCTGTATATAAGAATCCACACACAATTTCTGCCCGTGATCTACTTCATCACAACTGTATCTGCTACAGGAACATTATGTAAATCTTCATCACTGTACACTGATGGAAATTATGCCAAAAATTCACACTCATGCTGAAAACGACTGTGCAAAAAACCTGGTATGTTCAGATACACAGTTCAGCAGCTCCACTGCAGACCCGGCAGCAGTGCAAGATTCCTGAGCTGGGACTGGCAATGAAGACCTGAAACTCTGCTCCGTTCTGTCAGAACTTTCACACAGTGGTCAAGTGCTGATTTGCAGTTTAGGACTATACACACTCAAAATGCTCATTTTCGTTAGACACAGGGAGACAGATCCAAAGGGAAAGGAAACGGGCGCAAAGAGGTGGGATAGATGTAAGTGCACGCGTCTGTGTGAACTGCGACTTTGGAGTGATGCAGAATAGAAAGCCTGCTCTGCTCTGCTCTGTGTCTCCACAGGACTCTGGAGCCTAATTATAGAGCTGTATGAAAAAGTTCTGCTTGTCAGCAGAACCAGCAGGGGAAAAAAAAAAAACCCAACACATTTTTGCACATTCACATAAGAATAAAATATTTAGGCAGAAAATCATCACTGCTGCAGATGGACACTTACAGAACAAAAATGGGTAATTTTTGTGCAGCTCTGCTGGCATCTAACGTAGCCAGAACACATTCTGTAGCAGATAAAATCCAGCCTAGGATGCTTCAGTCAATGTCAGTGGCAAAATATGCTTCGTAGGGTCAAAGGGTCTGAGGATTCCTGGTGGAGGAGGCGTTCTAAAACGAGCAGGCAGGGCTCCACCAAATCTAGCGTTGCTGCACTTGCTTATGCTAGAACAGAATTCAGCTCTGCATGGTCGTGAGCCTTTCTGAGTAAGAATTAGCCACAAAAGGCTGCTGAACACTACAAGTCAAAATGTAAGGATATGTCCACATCACAGTATCTACTACAGCAGTTGCTCTATCACCTGAAGACATCTTCCCCCAAGAAGGAGGATCAGTAAAATCAGATGCAACTCACAAGTTGAACTGAAAACAATTTTAATGAGATGAGCAAACCAGTACCAAATGCCAACATAAACTGTTCAAAGTTATACTCAACCTGGTAAATATATGGTGGTCACAATACACAGGAGAGCAGCTGCAGGATTAGAAATAGCTGCAGCAAGAGGAAAACACAACCAAACTTCCCCCTTTATAATGAGGGTGGCATCTATGGTCTGGGATAAAACCTGTAGTCAGCTGCCCTGGCTAACTTGGAACGTCTCATGGAGTCCTGACCAGAACAGACTTGTGGTTCCACCCCAGCAAAACCACGATACAAGGCAATAAGGAAAGAAAACTAGAAGAAGCAAAAGAGACCTGCACAAACTGTTAGAAAAAAGAAGTCAGCAGCTGCTAGCAGCCGACGGACTTAACTGCCTGCTTCAATGATATTGGACACACTCTTCAAATGCCAGAATATGCCTATAGGACAAACTACTTTATACCCAGAACATGCAGTAAGGATCAATAAGGTATTTTTAGGAGAAGTGTAACTTGACAGGATGGTAGGCACCGTACCTCTAATTCCCAGTGGTGCTCAGGTGACAGCCTCTACCCAGCATATCGAAACCTCAATAAGGCAGATCAGCATTCTCTGCGTGTGTTGCATGACCCTCCATGTGAGGGATCACCCATTTGCAGATGCAGGTCTGTGACACAAAAGGCAAGCAATTACTGTGGACTTTGCCTTCTTTGCCCCACTGAGCACCGAGCAGAGAAGCAGGGATTGAGCACTACCCAACCTGTGTTTACGGCATCTGGGTGGAAAGCCAAGCTCTTAAACTCCAGCTGTAGTGACCCATGCTTTCAGCTCTGCCTAAGTGGCTTTTTCTCTTAAGCTTGTTAAATGCAGTGTGAATTTTATGTGAAAGTGCTTTTTTCTCTTCTTTCTTTTCTCTTTCTTTTCCCTCAGCACTACCTGATTAGGCAGTACTTGGAGTGCTAAAGTGTCTCTCTTTAATGTATCTCCAAACCACCAGGACTCCGACTTCACTGCATTAACAAAATCCATTTATTTGCTGCCTTTATTTATGGCAATAGGAGTATGAAGGGTTACATCCTCAATACCTCCCTCATCTTCTTTTTCTTCCTCTGACATTGGCGATAAAACCCAAACTACAGAAAAGACAAATCAAGCACACCAATTAAGAAAACTGATTTTGTGCTAGCCAACATCTGGGAACATTTTGGATGATGAGGAAACCAAAGGAAAATGTCAACAAAATACATTAGAAGGTAAAAGAAAAACCCCCAACCC
>JAOXOE010000001.1:110039110-110056172 GCA_028565055.1 Phoeniculus purpureus
CCTGCTAATGATTTCTCTAAAGCGAGAATGCAGGAGCCACTTGAGCGGACGCTCCTTTTCAAGCAGAGAAGCAGAGGGAAATCACCTTGTATGTGTTTTAGATTTATGAGAGAAGAGAAATGGTTTCATCTTGGAATTTGCTGGTGGTTCTTCGACAAGGCCAGTCGTACATTTTGGCAATACTAGTATAAGGATTGCTTTCTGCCTTTCGCTTGTCTTTTCTGTTGGAGCCTCCAGCAAGATACGTTACCGCTGTGGAGTGACGCGGCTTCATGCACTTTGGCGGTCTGGCACACTTTATGGAAGTCTGTCAAAGTTGAGTTACAGCTATAGTGAACAAATTCTGCCCACCAATATTAGTGAGGATGAGCTGAAAAAAAACCCCCTTCACTTTCAATTCCTTTTTTCCATTTTCCTAAAATTGTAAATTTCTGTTCCATCATCGCTGTCTACCACTGAACTGTCGTAGTGAAAGAGCTTGAATGAACCCATCGTTAGGAATGGACTTTGTCTACATGCACCTTCCTACACAAGCACGGGAAGATACTGTCCCCGCAACAGCGGCTAGGTCTGCTGCCATTTCTGTTGGGCAAGTCATGCTGCAACTTGACAAACCAAAGCTTCTCTTCATTGACTCAATTCACAGCAAATTATCATCTGGTCATTATTTCCAGTGTTTCTAGGTTACAAGACAGCGTTTAATCAGAAGCCAGGAATAGTGACTGCATTAATTCTGAGCTTATGAATAACTTATGAGATTCCATTTCTCAATATTTCCAAAGCGAACATTAAAGCCAGAAGCGTTTTTGATAATAAATGTATTTTCTTGCATATAGCAGTTATGTGTTACAATAGTGAGGAACTACTTATGAAGAAGCATCTTTCCTTCGTTCCCTGTTTTTACAGGTACAGATGGAATGACAAAAATGCAGAGTTTAATTTTTTGAAGTCGTAAGGACTGGGCTTTATGGCCTTTGGTTTCCCTTCTGAAGCCTACAGATCAGGGTTCTTTTTGAAGATCACGGTGAGGCACACGTGCGATACCCGTTGGGCTACGCTAGTTTTGCTTTATGCTCACTTGCCCTTATTGGCAAAGTTCATGTTTATTTGGAATGACCACTTCTTATATGCTTGCTTCCTTCTTTTTAGCTTCGTACCAACAGTATTTCTTGATGCATTCTTACCTTTTGATGTAACCAGGAATGGGCTGTACATGTGTGAACACCAGTTTTGCCTTTCCCGGAAAGCGAAGTGTCACACAGCTTTCAAACAGCTTAGAATTGCACTGCATTGTGTGACTTTCCAGACTCGGCTCTTGTTTCACTCCATCACTAGAAGGTCACAAGCTGTTTTGTGGTATCTGTGTCAATATTTAATGCATAATGAATTCTACCTACAGCTTTTTTATTGTTGTTGCTATAGGTTTTTAAGTCACCTCGGTGCGTTTTGCATACATGATCCAGTGGTCTAACCGCCTCTGTATAAAGACCTTAATCTCTCTGTGTCAGTGTCCCCGGTGGGCAAGCAAGCAGATGCAGTGCATCTGCAGAGCCTGAGTGGTTTCTGAGCTGTTATTTGTTTTATTTTGTTTGTACTTGACTTTTTATCCAGTCTTTCTTCTTTTTAAGCAGAGCATAATGTATTCCATGCCACATGGAGAGCAATCTGAGCAGTTGTGCTGGTGTTGGTCATTTTCTTCATCGTATCCAGTACGGGAAACAGTGTTGGAAACAGTGCTGACGATCCAGAGATGTTTTAGCTGTTGCTGATGGGTGCTTGCTGTTTGGCTGAAGTCAAGGACTTTTCTGGATATGTGCCTGTGTGACTTGGTCTAGGTGATCCTGCTATGACAGGGGGATTGGAAGATTGGACTAGATGATGTTTCAAGGTCCCTTCTGATTCCCTAATGATTCTATGGTTCTGCTTCTCAAACCACTTCACCAGTGAGTAGGTTGGGGGTGCATAACAATTTGGGAGGGGACACAGATGGGACAGCTAACTTCAACCAGTGAAGGGGATATCCTGTACCGTATGAACCAATGAAAGGGATATCCTGCACCCTACGATGGCATACTTAGCATATAAACCTGGGGAAGAAGGACGTTGTGAATATTTTGAGTGGTGGTGTTTATCTTCCCAAGTAACCATTATGCATGGTGACTTTCCTGAAGATTGCTGAACACCTGTCTGACAATGGCAAGTCATTAATGCCTTGTCTTACTTTCTTTGTGTGTGAAGCTTTTACCTATTAAACTGTCTTCAACCCAACTCATGGGCTTTCAGACTTTTAGTCTTCTGTCCCCTGCCTCATACAAGGAGAACTGAACAAATAGCTGTGTGAGGCTGTGCTGCTGGCTGAAGTTAAACCATGGCATCGATACCATTATTATTTGGATACTGTTCATTCTATGCCAAATGCAGAATACTAGTAAAAGATAGGGAGTGAATTTTAAAGAAAATAATTAGCTGCACAAATTTCTCCACAACACACGTGTCTGCAACATCATTGGAGGTGCAGCTCTGAAGCTGCACGAGAGCTTTTCTCTAGTCCCTGGAGGACAGTGTTTGACAAACACTAGCTTTTGAAAGGTATGTATTGGCCCTTTTCTAGCACATAACTGTATCATTTCAGTGGCAACCACTATATTTTGTCCTTCCCTAGAACATCTGGATAGATTCATTCAGCTCGTCATGGTTGCATAATTAGAGTTATAAGAAAATTTTGTAAGGGAATAAGCAGAACTGTGTGCAAATGTGACACATAATTCTTCAGGCCTTCGGCAAAGAGCAGAAGATTCAGAGCCTCACATGCAAGCTTTCTGTTATGGCAGATAATTAACAAACTGGAGACGTTAACAATGGGAAGAAGCTGCTGCATAAAATAAACAGAAGAGACCAACCCCTGGCAACTTGAGCCTACTCAATTTTCAGATGTGCAGACAGATGACAGCTGGTCCAACATAAAGACTGGGAGAAAGTTAACCTGCATGGAAAAGTTTTAAAGCAGCATGCAACTTCATTCCCAGCCACGATACCGCAGCTTTAGATCATGCCACAGTGGTCTTTTTGATGCTGCAAGAGAAACTTCTAAGCTAACTACATTTTCATTGAACCCTGGTCTTAGTGAGAGAGGATGACAGAGCTCTAGTGCAGTTACTCAAGCACCTCGAGGTTGATGAGGCCATTCTGTTCCTTGGTAGGCAACAACAGTGTAAACTTCCAGTGCTTCCCAGTTGAAGAGAGACTAGATTGAGTGCTGTATATTATGGTACGTCCATGTACAGACAGTATGTTGCTACATAGTGGTCATCAAAGAGCAAGCTAACAATGCTGTGTTACTAAGTTATCACTAGGAAGGAGTAGGCTGGGGGTTTCCTTATTTCTTTAGAAGCTGCAACCACCGGCAGCGCTGTAGGGAAGCAACAGATAGGAATATCTTATCCTTTCACCAAACCTATTGATACACTGAATTTGCTGGATTTGTGAGAGACTGGTCTAAAGGAAACCAGATGAACAGCTTCCTAAAAATCAGTCTCCTGGCTACTGACAAAAGCAGGATAAACTGACCACCAGTCAGTTTCTCCGTGTGCTTTGTGCAAGCAGAGAATAGGTTTGTGGTTCCAGACACAGAATGAAGATCAAAAGAGATTTGCAGATTCATATTCTTTAATGGTTTTCATAACCTTGTGAGAGACATGGTAGTGAACTGGTTAGGGAATGTCACGAGTCATAATCCTTAAAGAAAACATAAAGGCAAGTGAGAGGTTCTCTGAGCACCATAGTATTTTAGAATAGCCTGTAATTACACCTGGATGTATCAGCAGCAAAGAAAAGTGTATAGTAGCAAAGAGAGATCCCAGTATCTTCCTAAACCACATCTCAAACAAGACAAGAGCAGGAAGAATGAAGACACTGCCCTCCATTCACTTACAGAACAGCCAGAGTCCATGACTTTTGAATACAGACAGGGATAGGTACCCAATTTAGTTTAAGTCATCTTTCAGTGCCTGAATATAAGCAGCCTGATTATTTCAAAGATGCTGAACGGTTCCAGATTACTCTGATTTTTGTCAGTGCTTTACACAAACATCTGTTTTTTAATGTAAGTGTCTAACGGTGGTACACAGCGTTCTGCCCTTGTTGACGAGGGCATTAGAGTCCACTTTGTAAAATATTTGGAGATACAGCCGTGTCTATAAAAGTTCGAGGATGCTGCAAAAGAAAATGATTCCCTCAAGTCTTCATCTTAATGAAGCAAACGGGAAGACAAATTCCCATGCCCTCAAATGCGTAGCATGAAATGTGCTTCCCACACTCCCACCCTGATTTCAACAGAAATACACTATGAGTATGCCTGAAGTGAGAAGCATCCTTGTCGCTAAAAACCTTCTTAGCACTGTAGTACACCTCTAACTACACTGTCAGTGAATTAAGCTTTTCATTACTTGAAAATAACGAGCCTTCAGTCCTGGATGATTGTTCTGTGAAGGAAAATAAGAACAATCTGGAACTTAACGACATAAGACATTTGTGTATCCCACATCGCATGCCATTATCTTTTGCTGCAGAACAAAATGTGACTCTGAAGGAAGGACTAGGAAGACAAAGATCCTGTAGTTTTCAGACCCACACTGCCTTCTAGAATAGTCACTTGAGCATTCCAGAGTTATGCAAAAAAGGGAGAATTCGGGGACATAATACAACGTACAGAACACGTCAATAAATGCACTGTAGTGCATGAACTTGTCTGGATGAAGTTATCCCCACGAAACATAAATGACACTGGTAGAAAATCTTTATTAGGTGAAGTGTCTATAACTGGTTGTGTGAACTCTCAATTGAAAAACAAAAAGAAAGGAAACCACCTGGTTTTTTCAAAATGCCATCGTGAAAACAGAAAAAGGGAGGAATGGCTGAGTGTCCCTGCAGCGGGTTTGCTGATGACAACGAGCTGACGTGCTGGAGGGAAGGGATGTCTTCTACAGGGACCTTGATGAACTTAAGAGGTTGGCCCATGAAAACCTCATGAAGTTGAACAAGGATAAGTGTAAGTTCCTCCTCATGGAATGAGACAATCCTGAGTATTAATAAGGCTGGGCAGAGAATGGCTTGAGAGCAGCCCTAAGGAGAATGGCTTTGGGGTGTTGGTTGATGGAAAGCTCAACGTGCTCTGACAATGTGCACTCATACCTCAGAATGCCAATCGCATCTTGTGCTGCCTCAAAAGAAGTGTGAGCAGCTGGTTGAGGCAGGTTATTTTCCCTTTCTACTTGGTCTATTGAGAACCCACCTGGGGTACTCATTTAGTTCTGGAGTCGTCAGAACAAGAAGTTCAATGACCTGTGGAGCAAGTCCAGAGGAGGACCGCAAAGGTGATCAGAGTTCTGGTGCACCTTACCTGTCAAGATGAGTTGAGGAAGTTGGGGTTATTCAGCCTGGAAAAGGGAAGGCTCTGGGAGGACCTTAGAGCAGTCTTTCTGTTACATAAAGGAGGTTTACAAGCAAGTTGGGAAGACACTTTCAGGGGCATACAGTGGTAGAACAAATAGTGAAACTGAAACAGGGTAGATTTAGATTTTAGAAGGAAAAAGTTCTTCACTGTGAGAGTGGTGAAGCACTGGAACAGGTTGCCCAGAGAGGTTGTGGATGTCCACTACCTGGAAGTGTTCAAGGTCAGGCTGAGTGGGTCTTTGTGCAACTTCATCCCATGGTTTGGGCTTGGAACTAGATGGTCTTTAATGTCTCTTCTAACCAAAACCATCCTATGATTCTATAAAATTACTGAGAAGATACCAGATTATTCTGTTCAACCTCAGTCTCTCATAAGAGTTGACGATTCTGCCTTCTTGCCGTCGTATCATTCCATAGAGGACTGCGTTTGACTGAGAATGTATGAAACAGGGCATTTGCAGTAGCCCAAATTAAAATCGTACAAATCAAACTTCTCCGGTTTCTAACGTTCCTGCGCAAGGGGTTTAGATTCAAAGTTTTATTTTCTCTTTGATATTTTTTCCTTTATAGGACTTTTTCATAGAAATGGCAAATACAGAAAGTCCTGTATGAAAATAAGAGAAAAAGGAGTCTATAATGAGGTGATTTCTTCAAGTATAATTGGAACAGCCTGCTTGAGTCCGGTATCAAGACGCTTAGTACTTGATAAATCTATATATGGCAAGATGGCATCAATTTAATAAAATTAATGTATTTAATCCAATAATAAATGTTATTGATGTTGAGTTGGCGGGTGAAAGCACAAATGAAGATGACTTTGAAACCTTTAAACACTTTTTGAAGGAAGTTCAATTACCTGATGGTCTTTCACCTTTAAATCAAACACAACTAAATAAATTGAACTGAGGTTATGAGATATCATTTATAAAATACATAGATTTCGGTGTAACTCATAGAACATTAATTATAGCACTTATTTCACAGCTGGTCTACGAAAGCTCAAATAAAAAGTGTCTACAATTAAAACTGAATATATACCGACTTCATTAACTTAACAGCTGCACCAATAACCAGTACCAAGGAACACATCCTACTTTCTAAACATCTTGGTACCATCTGCAACCATCAAAACTATTGGGCTTTAAAGTGGATGATGTCTTACTAGCGTTGTGATCACAGCTACCACAATATGCTGACGCACGCTACTAAAGTGAATTGATCTACTTCAAGGGAACTTCAAGGGTTATGTGCTGCAAGAAGATTTCTTAAACACGAGTGTGTTTGCCAGACACTCAGAAACAGAGATTCACCGTGGTTTTCTTTTTTTTCAGTTCTCACGTGCTCAAACATGAATTTCTCGTGTCCAAACACAATTCAGTCTGTAACAAAAATAGGGGGACTAAAGTACCACAGGTAACGTGTTGGTTTTTTAACGTTGTGACATTGCAACTCTGTCACTTTGACCTAGATTTGAAAGTGCAACTTCCAGCTTTAAAAAGAAAGAAAGGAAAAGAAAAACCCAAAACAAAAAGAAATCGCATCAATCCATCATAAAGAATAATAAAGACCTTCAAATAAATGTATTACATTTTTAAATCTCCTCCAGAAATTCTCCTATCACAGATGCAGTAACAGATAATAAGAGGCATAAAATTGTCCCCCAGCAAGGCGTGATTCCATTAAATTTAGACAGCAGTGTGTCTTCAACGGCGGGGAGCAATGTCCTAGGTATTGTAATTTGTCTGTCACTGCAAATGTTGAAGTTATATCCTTATGCAGTCGAGTCCCCTCTGTCACCTAAATCTTCCAAATTTCCAATAAAAGTCCTACTTCTTCATTATTACGTTTCCTGCGTTGTTTCTTCTTTTCCCTTCAAGTCTTTTGGTCACGGTTCGTGACTGGTGTCGCCTTCACACCTCTGCTTCTTTTGCTCCTTATGTTCATCTTCCAAGAGTCCATTTCCTTGCTTATTAATTAGTCGTTTCCCCATCTTCAACCTTCCTCTCTCGGGTTCCTTGTCCCAATCTGCTCCTCCCCTCAACAGTTGTCTCTTGCCATCTGTTTTCTGTCCTCGTCTCAGATGTTGTGATGCTTTTTTGCATTTTTCCCACACTTCCCTCTCACTTGAGTGCTCACAAAGAAATGAAGCTCTAGGAATCCGTTCATTCACAGGTTCACATTCCCTCGTCAGCGTTAACTGGCGCTGAAATTCAGGAAGAATCTTCCTTGGTCTTTGTTATTGTGGTCTGGACTGTGCTGAGTTACTCTTCAAGGGTGGAAGTGGCTCAGACAAGCCAAAGCTCCACTTTGGAAGGCAGGCACTGTGCAATGTGCCCGTCAAACCTTTAGAGCTTTCCAAGTTCCTGGGGAGGATTGTTTGTTCCAGGGTTTCTAGAAAAACGTAGTTCTGTCAATGGGTTGGTTTAAAAAACACCTCTGGCTTAGAAAGAAATTCTGCTAAAAGGTCAAGCTCTTATTGTCAAGTGTTCTAAAAGCAATGGCTGGATTTGTTCTACTTTAACACCATCGAGAGAATATTTTCCTGTTAGCTTTTGCTCAGCACTGGATGAATCATTTGTGCTGAATTTCTTTTTTCTGAAGTAAATCTTCTGCCTGACAGACACCCAGTGGAGAAAATTTGAATCCAAACGTACAGCTCAGGCACAGTTAGGAGGAGCTTCCATCAGAATGGGAAGTATCAAGAAAGGATGACTGCCAAGTAACTACCAGCTAAAATCTTTTTGTGTTAAATTACCAGCTGTGTTATTAGTGGTGGAAGTGAATGTTGAACATCTAGATGTCTGCTTTCCCATCAAAGTGTTGACATACAGGATGTAAGGGCTTTTAAAGAGTGGTTTGGTGCTAGTCTTTGTTGTAAAGGCTGTGACTGGCACTTGTTAACTGTTCCCTGCACAGCCGTACTTGTGATCTGTGTGAGACAGTTTTGTCCTGCTCCGGCAGGGGGGTTGGACTGGGTGATCTCTTTGGGTCCCTTCCAACCCCTAACATCCTATGATCCTATGATCTTCTAACCAGGAATGGCTACCCAGCTGGATGGATGTCTGGATGGGTTGCTGCTTTGCTGCTTGTCCTTGGAGGTTGGAGGCTGAGCTAGGTGGCATCCTCTGAAGAGGAGAAGTGCAGGACTCCAAGTATAATGGAAATGCCAGGGGAGAGAAGGTGGTGGAAAGTTTTGTTTGTCACTCTAAGTCAAATGGGGAGGGACACAGAGAGAGAGAGAGTCAGCCAGTTTGGAAGCTGCGGTGTGGTAGAGCTTTCTGAGAGCTAGCTCAACAAAGGCCCTCGGGGACAGAGAAAATAGATTTTATAGCCAACATGGAATTTGTTCCTGAAAAGAAGACCCTCTGTAAGGACATAACGGAAAACAGGAAAGACTTTTTTGCTGTTATTATTTAATCTTTTCTCCAGTTTTGTTTTAAAAAGACTGTTTTCTAGTTGATGTTTCCATACAAAACAGCTTTTGAGCTGTTTTGGAGGGTGTCTTACTGTAAGGAGTCAAGGAGACAGATGCACCTCAGAGCCCTGTCATAAGGATCCCTGCTGTACTAAAGCACATAATCTAAATCACAGAACATTAGGGATTAGAGGGGACCTCAAAAGATCATCTAGTCCAATCCCCCCAACACAGCAGGATCATCTAGATCAAATCCCACAGGAACCTCAAAAGATTATCTTAGAGGGGATTAGAGGGGACATCAAAAGATCGTCTAGTCCAATCCCCCCACCGCAGCAGGATCACCCAGATCAAATCCCACAGGAACACGTCCAGGTGGGTTTTAAAAGTCTGAACTACTTTGCCCGTCTGAATGTTTAGGAAAAGAATTAGTTTGGTATTTAGTGTGGTTTTAGTTATTGCTCTGGAACATCAATTAGTGCAACGTTTTTACAGTAGGAAAAGTTAGAAACTGTTATAAAATTAATATCTGCTCTTCAGAATTCGTATTAGCATAGGATTACGGTTTTGACAAGCACATTTCTGGTTTAAGTGGAACAGACTGAAAGTAAAACAGTTTATTTGTGAAAGACATTTTGGCAGATGTATAACCAAGTACCATTTAGTGAAATTTAAAAAGTGATGACAACGTGTAAGAATTTTTTAGCATACTAATAAAGTCATTTAAAGGCAGAAGCGATTTGTTAAGAATTAAGCCCATTAAAACAATTAAAACAAGCTCTGCCTGTGTAGTGAAAATGTTTTGTGCCTTTACAATGTTTTACTTTCTTAGGAAGAGTGTGCATGATAATTGAATAATAAACTTCAAAACAGCGGTTTGCAGACACCGTTGTCTGCATAAGGGGCAGATTCAAACCTAACAGATAGGCTGCAGAGAGGATAATAAGCGAGTCCTGCTCTTGGTACATAACGCATGTTACATCAACAGAACAGTTATGTTTTTACTGTACTTGATAGATTTTAAAAGGCACTTTAAATGTCATGATGCTGTGAGAAACAGCTGTAAAAAATGCCATCTTGCTGCTTTGTATTTACGCTGTGACTTCCACAGCAGCTCTGAAAGGCTAAGGGGGTGTTAACTGCTCCCATTGCCATCTCAGGATGGTGCGTGGATGACTTTCTACCTGACTGATGAATCCTCCTTCTCCACCAGTGCCAATTATAACAGAGGTGGTCTCCAGGGATTACTGACAATTTCCTTGATGATGTGTGAGATCTGCCGTTGCTCAGTCAGAGGGACTTGCTGACAGTAACTACAAGCGTGTGTCTTGGCTGTCAAATGTACTTAATAGCAGCTTGCCATTTCATTCCTTGTTCTCCCCATACGTCCATTCACGCCAACTATCTGAGTGTTAGAGTTACTGAAGAGTCGAGGTTCCAACGCTGGTTTCACGTTGGTCATTTATCACCTGCATGCACATAGCAGGACCTGTGAAGTGTGTGGTGTGGCTAAGTGTATGTGCTGAGTGCGTGCCAGGAATCCGTTGGTCAGGAATCAATCTCTCTGATGAGGAAAGGCTGAGGGAGCTGGGTCTCTTCAGCTCAGAGAAAAGGGCACTGAGGGGTGACCTTGTTAATGTCTATAAATATATGAAGGGTGGGTGTCAGGAGGATGGAGCCAGGCTCTGCTCAGTGGCATCTAATGATAGGACATGGAGGGGCAGTGGCTGTAAGCTGGAACAGAGGAGGTTCCACAGCAATGAGAAGGAACTTCTTCATGGTGAAGGTGACAGAGCACAGAAATGGATTGCCCAGGAGGGTTGTGGAGTCTCCTTCTCTGGAGGTGTTTAAAACCTGCTTGGATGTGTTCCTGTGTGGCTTGATCTAGGTGATCCTGCTGTGGTGGAGGGATTGGACTAGATGATCTTTTGAGGTCCCTTCCAATCCCTAACGTGCAGTGATTCTGTGATCCTGTCGCCAGGATTATGGAGGTTCAAAATACAAAGTAAAGTGTAAAAAGCAGAGCCGCGATACACAGCGAGGAGTTAGTCACACCTAAACCTTCTCGTTCTATTTTAAATAGCAGTGCCAAATCCAGCGTGACTGCGCATTGTCAAACCAATCATAACAAATGCAGGCTGGAAAATACATCGTATCACCGATAATCCGTATGGGAGAAAGTTGGGTTTAGGTATTTGCATTGGGTTTTGCAAACTACCTAACAATTTATAGGTTATTTCTTACAGAAGCTGCAAAGAAGAGTATTAATAGTTCTGAAAAGATAAGTACTGCTATTTCTGAAACTGTGTTAGGTGTTACGGAAATACGCAGCCAGGGCCGATGCACCTATCCAGTGCCTGATCAGAACTTCCTTAGAATCCTTAGCATCAAAGCTTTAGCTAGCTAGAATTGTTTACTAGGTGTAAATGAGGCTTCTAATCCTTTACAAATCTCTTGGTAAAATTCAAGTCTATCATCAAACATTTACATTTGCTGTATGGGGAGTACTTCATCGTGTTTTGATGTCTTTGCTGGTCATGACAACATGGTCTTCAATAGATTTTAAAAAGTAAGAGAAATTGCAAGGTTCCAGGATAACTTTAATTACCATGAACCACCTACTCCCATTTCTGTAGTTTTATGCAGGGAGGGAGCTGAAATTACACTCTGAAACTGCTGCACATTTCAAGTCTCTGTAAGATCACAATGACTGATCGTTCATGTGCCTAATGTCTTGTAGTAAAAGCAGTGAACCAGTTTTCATGAGACCTGTATTAAATTCCTTGTTCTGCTATAAACACCTTGGACAGCCCTGGACCAGTGATTTGATTTCTCAGTTCCTCATACCTATTTTTCTGACTTTATCAGAATATAGGAAGTATTATCTGAACTGGAAGACTACGTAGGAATCCCTGTTATGTTTTCCTTGCGAGATTTAACGTGATTTTCTGATTTGGGGTGTAGGGACATGGTGTCTAGTTGCCTTTTTTCATGTATGGAGGCTTTCCCATTTAGCTTCACAGTGAGTTGCAGATTTCTTTGTTAATTGATAGCTTTGGAAACGACTGTGCCGTTAATTGAATAAAAAACTGATCAGAATGTGTTTGTTTTGACTTCTACACACGGATGTTAATTAAAATGCATTATGGCTGATGATAACATTATTAACATGTATACAGTGTACACTTAACAGAAACAAAAGTCGAGGCAATTAGTGGAATTAGCGTTTTATTTTCCTACTGAGAAAGGATACCCCGAATGGTAATTGCTTGTAGTCATGCATTCTCTGCAGATATCACTAATAGCACCATGAAAGCAACGTACCAGCACTTTGGAAATACTAGATTCAGCGATTGGGAGTGGAGAGAGACTTTGCTGTATATATTTTTTTAATTTTGTATGATTGTCAGTGGACACAGGCAGTTTGTGTGGGGTTCACCACCTGACTTTTGTGTTTTGCATCACAGAAAATAAATCAATGTATATGGAAGTCTGCTGTTGCTAAGCTACTGCTTCTCAGGTTCTTTCCCTTCTCCTTTCCTTTTCCTTCCTTTCCCCTTCTCTTCTCCTGGTGACAGCCCAACTACACTTTTACAAGGCTTAACTGCCCTGGCACTTCTGTGGCACTGATACAGGAAATACCTCTACAGAGAGAAGAATTAGAGCCTTCCCCAGGGGTGCTACACTCTGTGTGAGCAAACTTACAGTGCCAAACCTGGCACTCAGACGACGACTCCAAAAGACCCCCTGACATTTAGCTGTAAATAGCATGTTATTATGGCAATGGAGATGAATGATTTGTGTTATGCCCAGGGAGGTGATGGAGTCGCCATCCCTGGAGCTGTTCAAGGCAGGATTGGACGTGGCACTTGGTGCCTTGAGCTCTGTGGTAACGGGTTGGACTTGATGATCTATGAGGTCTCTTCCAACCTTGGTAATACTGTGATAACTGTAATTCAGGTTGTTGCATTGTGATATACGTCTAAAACAGGCGATGGCTGCCTAAAAGAGTGTCCAAAAAAAAAAAGCGTGTCAGACATGCCTAAACCAGTGTGAGCCTCGCAAATGGTCATCGCAGTGTTTCTAACAAATCTGTACGTGGATTGGATACCAGTGCTGCTGCCCGAAGTTGCCAGGTTAACGTAACCTTTCCAACCAGTAGAATTTAATATTGGATTCAGTATCTGGGCTTGTATCTGCTCTTTATGCATTTTTAAGCCAAGAAGGTATTTGAGTATCTTACCATTTGCAAGAGTGGAGGTTATTAAGACTAAATCTGTTGCTTCAGCCCTGGGGATTAAAGATGGTCAAGTAGTACTTCTGAAGTTTGTGTTCCTGAAACCCCGTGCTCCATTGTTGGTTTTAATCTCTTTACGTAGCTATGTCCCAGCCTTATGAAACTCCCGTTCAAACCCTATGCAGAGCATCTCAACTGCTCCTTTCTTGTTGTGAAGAAATGGGGGGTTGTGCCTGAAATGACATGCAGAATGAAGCTTTCGTGTCCAATTAGCGGCAATCACACACTTTTAAGACCACGTGCTGTTTCTGGTTTGATTACTAGAAGCACAAACATTACACCAGGTATTTGAAGAATGTGTAAAAGATTGTTGATTTGTGAGGTTTGTGTGACTGCTGTTCCATGTTTGCTCCTGTCCTGGCATTTGGGGAGAAAACTGGTAAACAGCTGCCCTGCAGAACTCTAACCCTTGCTCCTGAGGTGCCCTGCTAGTTGCTGCAGTTCTGATCCTTTTAGGCACTTCAACAAATATCTTGTCCTGTGGAAAGGTGACTTGCAAAGCGATTTGCAGCGTGTTACGTTTGCCAGCAGCATTTCAATTCTTTCATCGTATCAGGAAGAAGTCAGTGGCATTTGGTAAGGTGGAAACCTTTGCAGCGTGGGAGTTCTGCAAGTGAAAAGTGACAAAATGCAAGTGAAGAGGCATTCTGAGTCTGTTTCCTATCAGAGACTTGGCAATTCTCAGGGCTGGGATGTACAAAACAAACAAACAGCAACCCCCAAACTTTGTTTTGAAGTGATGGTCAAAGAAATGCAGCGACGGTCACTTGAATGTTTTCAGAGGTGCTCGCGGGCAGCAGGTTAAATGCTGAGTGAGCAAACTGTTTTACTTCAGGTGCTTCAGGTTTGTTACAAGAAGGCAAAGTAATTTACAAACTGTGCTTAACTGTGGTGATGTGAGTGACATAAGTATAGAGTAACATTTAGCAGTGGCCAGAAGAGTGTTGACACCTACTCCTAAAGGAGGTGATTTACTCTCCGTGTTGAGTTGTCAGCAAACAACACTGAACTTCACCCCAAAACAAGCTTTTTAGTGTGTAAGTGCTTTTGTTCACCACTGCTGCTGAATTTTATTTTCCATCTGGCCCAGGTCCTGGGGGCTTTCTGGTTATGCCTAGTGATAAAGACCAGGTGGTCGAGTCTTGGGAGCTGTCTGTCACCCGTACTCAGAAATGGGATGTGACTGTAGTTGAGAGAAAAATACAGAAACAAAAGGAAGTGGCAGCTGGGGTGGGCAGGAGAGCAGAATTCCTCTCATTCCCAGCCCTTTCTCCTGTTCAAGCTCAGCAACACCTGGATGTTCCTTCTGTAAGAGCTGCTCTGGGGCTTGGGCTGGGGCTGTTGTGAAAGGTAGTAGTCCATTTTATCGGGCAGCTATCTCCAGAGTGGTTGGTGAACGTACACCATGTCCATTGCTCTGAGACGTATTTGTGGTGATGCAGCCGTTTTTGTCTGGGAAGGGCTGCGTGCCGGCTTTTTATCCAAGAGCCTTCCTCTAAAATAATGGGTTCTCCTTTTCAGGAAAGGGTGTTCATATAGTGTTCATATAATGTACCTGGATGCTGGCTACTGGTTCTTGTTTGGGGTCTGTGAGTTTAAGGCAGGTTTATTACAGCTTGGCTCCACTCTGAGCAGAAACAACAAGATTACACTGCACAATTGGGATGACTAGGACAGAAGGCACCGTCTGCTTTGCCGTACAATGTGCTGGCCCCTCAGTTGGAGCTGCTTTTCCCTGCCCTTCCTTCAAGTCCTGATGTTAGTGAAATCTCTGTCCTCTTGGACAGAAAAGAAAAAGCCCCTTTTCTTAAATATAGGAGTAAAACGTGTGAAGACATCCAAACACAGTAAAACACAATTTTTAATGGCAATGGGAATATAAATTTTATTTGGGTCTCAGAAGCCACTTCTAGCAAGAGACACTTTGCTGAAGGCAGCTGGGTCACAGCTCTTCTTACCAGTTTGATGCCAATGTGAACATAACTGAAGAGGGTGAGCTGGTACTTTCTCGGTGTCGATCCAACGAGCAGGTGGCTACTTACAACAGCATTTGCTAAAGAGGTACTCAGGATAATATTTACTAATTAAGAGCAGTGGAGAGAGGAGAAAGCAACAAAAGGTTTTGATTTCTCTGGAATTAGTCCGCTGTTAGCATGGGAGGACAACAATATTGCGGAGAGCAGTGAGGCTGCAGCTTGCTTTCTTGCTCTTACAAACTTTCCCTCTTCAGCATCTCCCAGAGAACAAGTGGTATCTTTTACCCTGCTTGTGATGTGGAGCTCTTCTGCTAATTAGCTGCAGAGGAGAGCAGATGATCATGTCTATCTGAGAAAGGCTTGCTGAGATGTCACTGGGGGCTGAGCTGTACTTAATAGTCTCCGTTATTTTTCTCCCTTGAGCAGAGAGCTGTGATTTGCATTGAGTAATGTGTCCATTTCAATTCTGGATGGTCAAAAAATGTGCTTAGTGCTTCACTGACTCTTCATTATCTGTCCATTGCTAGAAACTCAAATATTTCTGTGCTATGCTTGGTCACTGCTGGTGCTGGAGTTTGGCTGTCAGCTGGAAAGTTTTTGGAGCACGCTGGGCACTGCTAGATTGAGCAGAGCTTTTCCATTGCTTTCTTCAGGAACTGAATCAAGCCCATAGTCAGTGTCTTCACTTGTATTGCACCTAAAGGACTTTCAAATCTTGATTTGAACTGGGAGAAATCCTAATTGTGTGTTGAGCTGGCTGGAAGTGCTTAACAGGTGTCAAGGTAGAAGAACTGTGCAACAATTGCTTGTGAAGTGCTTGATCTTAGTCCTGACCTCTCTGAAATCTGATTACCTGAGTACTTGCCTCTTTCTTACGCTGAAAAAGTGAGTTTTGTAAACGGGCTTTGCTCTGCCGTTGCTGTGAACGCAGCCAAAGCCTCAAGTCTTGCTAGTGATCGCTAAGCAATATTTTTGCGTAATGTAATCAGCTAGTCAAAGGCTGAGGAACACGACAACAACTGTTCTCGTGGCTGCTGTTGTGAAACAGGAGAAACAAGTAAAACAAAAGAGAACTGTCTGCCCATTTGTGTCTTTTAGATTGTCTTTCTGAAGCGTTGTAGCCATGGCTGTTCTGTACACTGTGGTCAGAGCACTTGGAACAGAAGTGTCACAGTTGCTTGCACGTGTAAGCTTTGTCATTAGATACGTGACTTGGTTTAGGCTGTGGCGTCACTTATGGTTAACTCTATTTGCTTGATATAAGAAATGTTAATAAATTAATAGATACTTGATGAATATGCCAGTTGCAATTTTATGTATTCATTGCTCAACATGCAACTGTGACCAGCTGAAAGGAAGATAATTAGGTTAAAGCCTGTGGGTTAGGGGTACCATGCTGACACACACCCAGAAGGTACCTGTGGAGACTCTTGAAATGTTGGCCAATGCAAAAGCAGCATAAGACTGTTTTGCTCTCAATTAGTTTATGTAATTGGCCAGTGTCAGAGAAATAGTGTGAAAAAGACTTGCAATATGACACCAATGAATGAGCTGATCTAGCTTTAATCTTAGACAGTATTTCAGGTCAAGTAATAAGAGTGGAACACTTACTTTTGAGGTAAAGGCAGTGGAAATTATGTTTTGTAATGTAGGTTGTACCTATATTTTTTTGTAAAAAATCACATAAACCTACCTGTTAGATCCCAGTTTCCCTGGAAAAAATAAAATAAGCACTAATATGTGTTCAAGTCCATGGGACCCGACGGGATACACCCACGGGTACTGAGAGAACTGGCAGATGGGGTTGCTAGACCCCTCTCTCTATTATATTCCAGAAGTCATGGCCGTCTGGCCAAGTCCCCACTGACTGGAAAAGGGGAAACATCACTCCTATTTTCAAAAAGGGTAGGAAGGAGGAGCCAG
>JAOXOE010000001.1:110064169-110083472 GCA_028565055.1 Phoeniculus purpureus
CTGCAGCTGCTGGCTTGTCCTTGCTGTGCTTAATGGCTTTGTGCTGACTAAGACTCCAGAGATCACTTATGTTTTGCCCTCAAAATATGTGCTGGTAGAAAATTGTTTCACCTCTAATCTAAGCCATTTGCAGAAAGATTTATGTCCTAAATCAACTCTTTGCAGCTCTTTTGTTATAAAAGCTAAAAGCACTAAGGGCACATTTTGGTTCATTGAGTTTTCTCTCAGATTTAAACCAAAGGAAACCCTCGCCTCACAAAGCAGCCCTTCTAGCCTCAGTTTGGTTCTGTGTTTGAGATGTTGGGGTTTGTTTTTTGTCTGGGTTTGGTTTGTTTGTAGGTTCTTAGCGTGGTTCAGTCTGACAGATTTTGACATCACCACAAAGCACAAGCAAACAAAGCCTCAGACTGCAAAGAGGTAAAGAGACGGTCGTTCCAACAGGCTTCGCTTTCACCTCGACTTTACATTGAAGTACCAAAATTAAATCCTGGAGCTGGAGAATTTATTCTGGAAGGTTTCATTTTCCATGAAAACTTAATGAAATCTGTCGTGCCACTGCACACTACTGCAGGTTTTGACGTTTCTGAATCTTCTTGAGGGTGGAAAATCCTACTCCTGTTTGACTCGATAGCCCACTGTCAGATGTCCTGTAGCACCCCCAGAAATAGCAAACTGTAATGTTTCGACATCTGTCTGTTGGTGCCAACGGAATAAGGGCGGGCAGAGACGTTAATTGAGATGTGGTTTGTCCTGTTAGAAAGAAAAAATCACACAGAAGATAGATGAGGCTATAAAGGTCGATGCAGGTATCATCACAGAATCACAGAACACTGGGGATTGGATGGGACATGGACAGATCATCCAGTCCATTCCCCCTGCCACAGCAGGATCACCTAGATCCAGTCACACGGGAACACGTCCAGGCAAAGGCAGGAGTCTGTCTGTCGTGCAGCAGGAGAGAGATCAAGTACAACATGTCCATAGACATTGCACAAACCATTATTCTAATGGAATAAAGAAGTCGTTAGTTTTTCAACCAGCCCAACATCATCTGTAACATTTGATGTGATTTTAAATCTGAGTTAAAAATCATGACATTAAATGTCACCTGTCCCATATTTAAATGCCTGGGAGCCACAACGAAGCTTTTGGGTAAAGGTGGCACGATCATTTAAAAAGCGGCTGTTTTAAATGTCCAGAACGTGGCAGTTTGCGCTCCTTCCCGAATTTATGTGCAAGCCAGCCTCAGGAGACACTTGGAAAAGAGCCCTGCAGCTTTGTCATGGCACCTTATTTTCTGCAGGTGAGTATCACTGTCACATAGAAACCTTCTTTCCCAAGGAGTTCTTGTGAAAGCCGCGATGTTACCTGCAGTGGCTGCAGCGCTGCTGCAAACACCATTGGAATGTCAAGTGTGTGGTCTTGAGGGCATTGTGCTTATAAACACAGGCATGGCTCTTCCGAACATGGCACTTATAGCCAAAGGGCATCTGCTATCTCACACCTGATAATGGTATAAAGAAAGAACTTCAGCACTGAAGCTAAAGAATGTGTAGCGCTGTTAATGATGCTTTATGCTGACACAGAGCCTTTGTTCTAAAGCCATCAGGCGCTGAGGTGTCAATGAGCTTCTCTAAGCATCCTTTCCTTGGAAAACCTCAGAGTCAAGAACCTGGCAGGGAAAGAGGTTTAGAAGAATCCTTCTAAGGATTCAGAAGGATCCTTCTGTCTGTCAGATTGTCCAGCAGGTTTTGCATCCCATTCTCCTTGCAGAATTGTGGGGGGCTTTTATTAGCAGATTTTTCAGACTGTCTGTGTGAGTTTGGCTTTCTGAAATCATGCTTCTCAGGCACCCGATAATGCTTGTGTCTTCCACTCTAAAAGATGCAAGAGTGTTTCCTGAGAAAGGTGCACAGTGACAGATGACATTGGGGCTTTAGACGGATATTCACGTGCTGCCTGAATAAAGCAGAACTGCACCAGACCCGAGCCTGCGTCCAAGACAGCATGGAAAACCCCACTGGATGTCAGAAAACTATGGTCAGTTTGAAAAGAATAATGAGACACAAATATTGTGCCCACTTCACTTATTCATGTCAGGTGAAGGGTGTCAGAGAGGAACTGCAGTCCCTTTCACAGTACAACTGAGGTATTCTGCAAATTTGGTGTTACTAGGAGCCATATTTTTGTGGGATCTCTTTTTCTAGGCACAGTCCCTGTAGTTGTATGCTGACTTTAAATTATCATCTTTTTTAAAAAAAGGAAAAGCCTGATAATGTGACTCAGTTGTTAAAATCTCCTCGTTCAAGATAGGAGAGCAAAAAAATCCAATTTATATTACCATCTTAGTTTTTACCTTCTTTATTGTTCTCCAAGTATGTTGGCTTTAGGTGATGAAAACAGCATTGCCACAGAGATATGTAGAGATAAAATGAGACCTTTGGAGATAGAATCTAATCCCTTGAGCTATTACATTAGGATGTGGGAAAACCTATTTTTGAGCCCTTCTCTGTTGGGAAATAGGCTGGATCTGTGTGTCTCCCGTGTTAAGGTGACACTTGAGTAATAAGAGTGGGTTTGTCCTTCCTCCCTCCTCACTTAACTGCAGTATTTTACCCACCCCATTCCCTGCACTTTCGCTTCTCCGCTATGGAGGAGTAGCTGATGCTTTTAGTGATATAACAGACAATATTTGGTTCTAAAAGACCTTTGTTTTCTGTGCCTTGCTTTTGTGGTCACTGCCAGTTAGGGTGCTTTGTAGGACAACATTGTGACAATTAACTTTTTTCCCAGTATTTAAGACATCTACAAACGCTTTCTGTAAATTCTTCATCAAAAATTGTGCAGAGGTTTTTCTCTTTGTTTTAGGACTTACAGATTCGAACTTAAACACTCAACAGGCTGTAATTCTCTCACCTTTCATCTTGTCTTCCGGAGTATCCTTGGTAGATGCTGAAGATTTGAGGTTTTCTATTAGTTGTGTTCTTTATCTCCTTGTGATATTTCAGCCTTGGAAGTTCTTAGAGCCTTTCAAGAAAGAAAAACAGCTCATTCAGTGTCTAAAATATAAATAAAGTAACAGACATTTTCTACGTAGTCTTTTAAAGAAAACAACCATTAAATTATCCTGCAGCCTTCTTCCAAGGCTTCTGTTAAGCTGTCAAACCTTTTAGGCTTTCTATCATCCTTTTTTAATTCAATGGGTTTTGTCTGTGAAAGGAAGACATGATCAACATTTTAGAACCACAAAGAAAAAAGCCTTTGAAAGTACAATGCAAACCTGTTTGTGTTGTAAGAGAACCTCAGACTGTCACCTTGCTAGAGTTAGCTCTTTGAAAGTCTCCAGATCCCAGTGACAAACATCTAGCTCTGCTGTCTTGGAGATTTCGGGGTAAAGCCTTCGTAGAACTACATCAAATGTTGCACCACATAAGGAACTTTTCTTCTAGGTGCTACCCAGCTTGCAGAAAGGAATGTGACTGCTCCTGTAGTGTATTAAAATATCTGCACCATCCACTGCATTGATGGTAAGAGTTTTGATAAAGAATTTGCTCTTCTATGGTACCCTCGCATGTCTCTGTCTTGCTTTGTTGGAACTGGCTAATGCTCTTTTGGGGTCAGAGTTCTACAGAGGAGTAGCTGGGGCTGAAGTCCCATAACTCAGGAGAAAAGGGAGCGTAGAAGGAGGCTGGGACTCAGGTTCACGAGTCCAGAACAAACCTGAGCCGAAGTGAGCGCTGTAACTTAACAAACTACAAACCCCACCTCGTCTGGGAGTCTAACCTTCACTGTCTTTAAAAGTCAAAATGGGTACTTGTGGAAAGATGCTTCGGAAGACCAGAGTGCTATGGGGGCAAATGCACTAATTTTCTTTATCCTATTAATCACAACAGTATTTCTAGTAAATTTTTACCTTACAATATAGAAACTCTTTCAGGCATGTGGGAAGAAAAGCAAAAGGAGAATTTCAAGTTGGCTAAAGAGAAATTTCCCATCCTGGTAAAAATAAAACAAGAATTTTAGACACTAAGTAAAACTTCCAATGAAAATGTTAGACATGGCAGCAGCAATGAAATGATGAGACAAAAATATTGCAGGTTTTCAAAGTTCAATTACTTCCATTGTTTTCCTTCCATCTTTGTATAAAGTATAAAATGCTCAAAAATATTAAGACTTTCAAACAGGCAGGAATACCTCTGGGACATGAAGTTTGTATTCTGCCAGTCATTCAGATCATAGGATCACAGGATGTTAGGGGTTAGATACTCAGGTTACCTTGCTCAGGATACAGATGTAGAGCAGAAAAGCTGTAAAACAGACTTAAACCTTAATGGAGGATTTAGCAATCTTTTTTTTAGTTGGTTTTTTTTAAACAGATATTAATGTTAATTAACTTTCAGCACTTTATGGTTCATAAATTTTGCTCCTGGAAGTGCTATTCCTGCGTTCATTCTCATAGACCTGAATAGACTAGGCACACAAAGGTCATGTTGGGCACACAGACCAGTGTTCAAAAGATGAGGGTGCTATCAACTGCATCCATTTAAGTCACTGGCCACAACTGGAAATTGCTCTCAGTCCCAACATGGGGACTGGCTTCAGATACAATTAATTGGGGTTTCTGGCTGTTCAGTCTCGGGTTTACCTCAGGCATAGTACTGAACTTCACAGAGCTGTTGAAAAAGAGACCAAGTAAGAAGGCAGCCTGAACATCACTGGCAAATCAACACTGATTTTAATAACAGGGTCATTCCTGTAGTATTTCCAATAAAAAAATCAGAGCTATGTGATTTTCCCGTGGTTGTAATCCCGTACTATTAAAAAATCAGAGCTCACTTACACTTTTCATCTGAAGCTTTCAGTGGTCTGTGCCAGTCAGTTCAACATGGAATTCAATTGATCCCTTTTTCAGAGATTGCTTTCATTGGAGCTATTTATTTTTCTGTCAAAAATTGCCTTTTAGGCACCTTGCAGAATTTAAAGGCAGAATTTAAAGGCAGCCGTATTCATATAAAAATTAAACATCATTAACCCTAAGCTACCTATGAAGCTGCCTTCATTGAATAACAGCTTGTCAAGCGGCACATATTGTGCTGCTGCACTGGTTTCTTTCTCTCTAAGAGAGGTCTGGATACTTTAATCTGCCTTTTAACTCTTACCAGCTATAAAGGAAGGCAGCGTTTAGCATCTTTCAGGCTACTGCTAATGCACCATGCCTGCCTTTCACAATGAGTCAGGCTAAAGCTTCGTCCCCCTGAAATTATCTAGCAGATCTCAAACTCTGCTGTGAGTTGGCTGACATGTCAACCCGTTCAGCACCTGCAGGCAGCCTGTCCAGAGCAACCCCTTTAATGGCATCGTGTCTAATGACTCCTCATTAAGTCATTAAAGGTCTTAAACATGTATGTGTGCGTATTGGGTCTGTTGGTGCGTGTTTGTATCTGCAGATACACACGTGAGGCAGTGAGGCTGAGAAACCTGAAAATATAAAGAACGTCACATAAACACAAGCAAAATGTGTTTTATTAATGACTGACTTTGAGGTTTAGGAAATCAAGTCAGAAACAAGTAATAGCTGTCAGATCTTTCAGTTTGCATGTTTCAAAGGTCTCCGAATGATGGCAAATGGTTCCTTTTGTGCTGATTGCTATTCTCCCTTCAGTTGCCCATTTAAATTCAGTACTATTATACCTGTCTGTACTTGCTGCTTGAAATAAGAACATCTCTCTCTTCTGCTTTGCCTCTTATTGCTTTCCAATATTCTGGTAGAACTGAGAATTCTCAATTGACAAATCCCATTACGCTCCGTTCCACACAAGCCTTCAGTAAGTCACATCTCCTCCCCTCTGAAAGTTCTCAGACTAAATGACAAAAAAAAATAGATTGAATAAAATATCTTCCTTGTTTTATGGGTAGGGAGAAAGGTTAGCAGAAGGAAATGTGATTTGCTTACACACAGCCGAATCGAGAACTAACTTTAGATCTCCTGTTTTCCTAGTGCCATCGCTACAAGACCTTCAATCCTACCTTTGATTTAACTTTCCTTTATACTTTCCCCATGCACCTGCTGTTCAATATCAGGGGTTCAGAGTCTACCGGATGACAAGGTGAGCATACTAATGTGCAAGGTTGTAGATGTAACCAAGATAATTAACATGGAGAGGCATGCTCAGCATATTTTCACTTTTTTGCTTCACAGATAATGACTTTCGAATTTAAGAAAGGTACCACATAGTTTTCCTACTGCTAGTAATTAATGAATACTTCATCGTCGTCCCCCCCGCCCAGAGTTTCTTCTTTGCCTGGAAACCTGACATTATGCAACCTAAATATGTACATTCAAAACAAAGAAAAGAATAAAGAGACGGGGAGAAGGCAGGTGAAAGGGAAAAACTGGCAGATATGTGTCAGGTACAGTATTTGTATTCTGAACTTATTCTTCTAACCCCTCTTGAAAGCCTCGAGAAATTGGGTGCTTCAGTTAAAACTGACCTCAGGCAGTTTTGACTCACATGATGATTATTTGCTCAGAAGTTCACTAAAGGTCTATTTGACTGTGGCAGTATTACAGGAGGTCATATTTTTTCAAAGATGGACTGTTCTTCAACAATTTTTACGATTTATTGGGTAGAAATAAGCTCTGTAACAGTATCAACCACATAACTCTGTTATTCCACATATTTCTCTTGAATTGTTTTCTGTTGGTTTTCATCACTATTTCTTGAGGATTTTATGAGAAAATGCCACATTTGTCTCAACAATAGGGTTTTCCTTGAATGCTGTTAAAGTACAGCCAACATGGGAGAGATTATAATAACTTACAGCATTCTTGGGTTCTTAATCATGCCAGAGTGTGAAGACCTGGGACAAAGAAGAACAACAGGTGATTACTATTTTCAAAACATCTGGAAACTTTAAGTGGGATACGGGCCACTTGTCCTGAACAAGTAGTTGTTAATTCTTTGATACGGTTGCAGCTTGAAAATGTAAGAAAATAAATTATACACTAAGAATGAAACTATACACTAAATTTTATACCTATTTTTTTCCTAATACTTTTTTAAATCTAAATTCTTTGTAAAATTATCTAAGTTTTAAATTATCTAAATTATCTAAATTTTTTTTATCCTAATTCTTTTTTTTACCAGAAGCTGAGAGATTTTTCTGATCAGATATATTTGATCTCACATAAAGTATTTCCTTCTTTATTCTGTTTGTCAATAACCTGATACGATACAGATGTGCTAAAGCTGTTGTAATAGAAGCATAAGCACGTTGCAGCCTACACATATGCGATGATACAGCCTTGGGGAAGAGTGTCTGGAGAGCTGCCTAGGTGACATCTCCCAACAACAGAGTATGAAGAAATGGCCTGAAGTTGTGCTGGGGGAGATCTAGATTAGACATTAGGAAAAACGTCCTCACAGAAAGAGTGGTCAAGTGTTGGAAGAGGCTGCCCAGGGAGGTGGTGGAGCCACTGTGCTTGGAGGTGTTAAAAAGTGTGTAGACACAGCACTAAGGAACACGGTGTAGTGGACACGGCGGCATTAGGTTGACTGGTGGACTTGATGATCTTGTAGGTCTGTTCCAGTCTCTATGATATTCTGACTCCATGATATTCTATAGCAAGTCTTTTGAAGCTACTCTACTGAGGCTGTGCCGATACTCTGCCGTGCTATTGTGACAAAAATAAACGTCTGTAGAATAAACAACGTAGAAGATCTTTTTCAATCAACAATGAAGTCTTTATTTTCCCAAATTATTGTGACAAAGTCCCAGATTCAGAAACTCAGTTTCTGTATCACAAGCAAATCAGTGTTTCTAGAGGGCTGCTGAGGAATTAGGCAGGAAATGAAACATGAGTTCTACTGGTGCTTTGCCTGAAGAGAGCAGTTAAAGTGAAATATTTCAAATTTAAGAACCACTGGCTTGTTAAAAATGTTTCATTCTGATTTTTCCGACTAACCGTGCTACGTAGGGACCTTTATGGGAAAAGAAATGAAAAAGAAATGAAAGCTTCTGTCCTTAAAGGAACTCATCAAAGAAAAATATCTCCAGAAGAAGTAATATCCATTTTTCTAACATTATGCAACCTAAATATTTCTAATCTATTTCTAACACCAGGATGCAACGCTCTTTCAAAGCCTGTACGCCCATTAGTGCCTCTAGTTTTAGCATCGTTATAGAAGATGCTCTTTCAAAGGACGATAAGCAAACGTGATTGGATGGTTGGGAAGAAGTGGAAAGCGCTGTAGACTGCAGTGCAGGCTTAAGGAAGCACATGAGAAAATAAAGACACTCAAAATGAACCAGATTGTTTTCCTCAGTGCTGGCTGTGGAGCTCATTACCACAGGATATCAGCAGGACAAGAAATTAGTGGGATTCAAAGGAAGATGGGGAATGTATACGAGCTAGAAGAATTATATCAGTGTTTAACATTTTTGAAAGGAGAAGCAACATAATTCTTCAGGCTTTAACACTGAACTGGTGTTATAAAGGAATCCTTTCCTGCTGGTGATTAGTCTGTAATTGTATATTATAAGGTTTTTATGAACTTAATTGCGGACATTGAAAGCTAATTGACAGCATAAAAGCACAGATTTTATCCAGAGTAGTGTCTGTTGCTACCATATTTGGAAGACTGGAAGTTTTCCTGATCCTTGTCACTTACCACTCTGTTGTTGAAATTGTGACGTGTAAATAATTTATAGGTACTAGACTTTTGGGGTTTATTGCTGCAAAGCTCTTTAGACTGCAGAAATTATTCTCCCTGGTAATTACCGTCTGGATTGAAGGAGGGAGGGCAAATAAAAGACAGCTGTACTAAGCTCAGTGTTTCTTTCCTCTTCATCATCAAAAATAATCAACAGAAACATTTGTACAACTTTTCCTACCCTTTCGGCAGCTTTTCTATACCTGCATCAGGTCATCTTATATTTTTTGTCTTCCTTGAAGAAATGTCCTAAGAGTCTTCTGTGTCTCCCAGCAGAAGCTGTCATGTCTCTCTTATACTGCTCTCTTTGCAGCAGAATCTATATAATATACGTATTACAGAATATACTACTCCTCACACATCATCCTCTTGAGTTAATGGGATGCTAAATCGTTTGTACCGTTGCCTATTCCTGTTCCTTAATCGCTGCAGTGCCTTTTTGAGTTTTCAGCTGAAAACCTGTGTTTATAAAACAGCAAAAAGCCTTGTCAGTGGATGAGATGTAGAAAATTTTACCGAGTAAGATCTGAATTGTAAAACCAGTTTTTAATGGAACAGATGAAAAGTTCCTTGATACGCGCCACTACGAGGGGTTTACACTCGTGTTTAAGGTTATCTATGAGCACGTCTGTGCTGTCAATGGTATAAATTAAGGAGAAATGACAGATTCCACTTTTGGATGGTGTTCTCCTGGAAGTACTTATACAAGGGGCTCAAGAGACTTGACTAAAGACATGCAGAAAGAGGTCTGATTTAATTTACACTAGTTTTCCTACATTTCAGAATACTTATCAAGGGTTATGGTTGGGCTGGCCACTAGACAAATGGCAGATGCTTTCTATTAACCTCTCTCCCTTCCCTAAGGGGAAGAGACAGGGAGAGATTTATGGGCTGGAAAAGAAAATAAAAACCTCCTGCTTTAATGAAAATAATAACAATAAAATGAAACCTATAAAAACTTATTCAAAAGCAGCATCCAATTGTTATCACTGATACCATGAGGCAGGCACTGGGTGAAGTCCCAGAGTGGACTCAGTGACAGACGGGAACTGGATGCAGGAGGTAGACTCTGGAAATTGATTCAGGAATGCAAAGACTGAGATTGAAGGCAGAATGGACAGAGTCCTCCTTGGATACTGGTCGTTAAAGAAGAGAGCTTGACCCTCCATTCCCTCAGCTTTGTAACAAGTATGATGTCTAAGGAACGGAATACCCCGCTGATCAGTGTCTGTGGGACATCTGTCTAGTTAGCTTCATCTCACCGGTGCAGCCTCTCACTGCACACCTCATGTGGCACCCAAGATTTAGCAGTGACCTTGGTCTTCATAAGCAAGAGCTTTTCTGCACATCAATCCTAATTAGTAACTGTAACCATCAAGCGTTATCACTTCTAGAGTGGTGGATACTGGAAGTTACCACGACTTGAGGGCTGTCATCGGGACCAGTCCTGTTTAACACCTTTATCAACGACCTGGATGTGGGAATCAAATGCACTCTCAGTACATTTGCAGATTTAAGCAGAAATGTCAATCTGCTTGCAAGTAGGGAAGTGCTGCAGAAGGATTTGGACAGGCTGGAGTGATGGGCTGAGGCCAATGGGATGAAGTTTAGCAAAGCCGAGTGCTGGGTCATGCACTTCAATCACAACAACCCCAAGACAGTGCTGCAGTCTTGGGGAAGAGTGGCCGGAGAGCTGCCTGGCAGAAAAGGACCTGAGGGTGTTGTTTGACAGCTGGCTGAACAGGAGCCAGCAGTGTGCCCAGGTGGCCAAGAAGGCCAATGACATCCTGACCTGTGTCAGGAATGGGGTAGCCAGCAGGAGCAGGGAGCTGATGGTACCCCTGTACTCAGCACTTGTGAGACTGCACTTTGAGTACTGGGTCCAGTTCTGGGCACCACAGAACAAGAAGTTCTGGAGCATTGAGGTGCTAGAGCAGGTCCAGAGAAGGGCAACAAGGCTGGTGAGAGGTCTGGAAAATATGCCTTGTGAGGAGGAGCTGAGGGAACTGGGGTTAATTAGTCTAGAGAAGAGGAGGCTGAGAGGACACCTTGTTGTTCTCTACAAGTACCTAAAGAAGATTGTAGTGAGGATGGTGCTGACCTCTTCTCCCCAATTACTAATGACAGGGTGAGAGGAAACGGCCTCATGTTGAATCAGGGGATGTTTAGATTAGATATTAGGAAGAGCTTCTTTACTGAGAGAGTGGTCAGGCACTAGAACAGGCTGCCCAGAGAGGTGGTGGAGTCATCATCTTTGGAGGTGTTTAAAAAACGAGTAGCTAGAGCACTTAAGCCATGACCTAGGGGTTAGAGAGATGTTCGGATGAGGGCTGGACTTGATGATCTTGGAGGTCCTTTCCAGCCATGATGATCCTATTTTCTCTATGGAGCATGAGTTTACCTATGGAAAGGTATGAAGAGAATATACAGTTTTAATCACCTAGTATTTCGTTGAGGTTGTTGAATTGATTATCCTTATTGTTGAATTTCATGCTTCATCTAAGGTACACCAAAAGCAAGAGATTGAGATATAAATATGAATATAAATTCATGAAAAGCAGTTGCATACCAAGAATCACAACTTGTTGTCATTTTTGTTGTTGTTGTGACTCAGCAATATCAATTTCCAACTTGTGGTATAAAAATAAAAGTGAGGGGCTTATTCTTTTTAGCAAACTAGGAGAAGGAACTAGCAGATAAAGTAAGAAAACAGACTTTTCACCCACAGGAGTGTGTGAAACAAAAACAATTGGACAGTGGATTGAGTTTCTTTTTGCATCATTTTCATGTTAACAGTAATCTAATGATTTACTATTGATTCAGCATTCGTGTGGAGATTGCTGCTGTAGTCAGAGTAACTCTGTGAGGACATTATTTAACTACTGAAAATGGTAATTTGCAGGAAGGGAAATAAGTGACACCTATAATCACTTGACAAACAACATGTCTGCATACATTTGCCTTTTAAAAGCAAATACGCTTCATATACTTCTATTGTACAATGTTCAGAACACTTTCCACTTTTGGGGAAATAAACACTAATAAAGCTGTGTGTTTAGTAGCTCCAAAGTAAGCCCCAAATTCTGGGGGCTTGAACTGATCTGATCATGACAACTGTGTAGAAGCACAAGATATAGTGGTGACATTAGTTATAATACAAGCAGAACAATCACAAAAACTATGGCAAAGCATTTCCCTAGCATGCACAGCAGATGTTAGTTTCTTTAAAACACCAGAAAACTTACAGCAAAACTAGTTACTAGTCACTAGTCGTAAATATAAATCTGAGCTTCCAAAATGTTTTGGGTTTTGTATTTAATGGAGGAAGCAACTATTTTCAGAATGTTATCAAGAATGTTGTGTCTTTTAAAATCATCCCTAGAGTAGAATCATCGAATCATTAAGATTGGAAAAGACCTAGAAGATCATCAAGTCCAACAGTCAACCCAATGTCACTGTGCCCACTAAACCCTGTTCCCTTGTGCCACGTGTACACGTATTTTAAACACCTCTAAGCACGGTAACTCCACCACCTCCCTGGGCAGCCTATTCCAATACTTGACCACTCTTTCAGTGAAGAAAATTTTCCTGATATCCAATCTAAACCTCTCCTGGTACAACTTCAAGCCATTTCCTCATGTTCTGCTACTAGTGAATTGGGAGAAGAGATTGACCCCCACGTCTCTACAACCTCCTTTCATGTAGTTGTAAAGAACTTGGGAGAAGAGACTGACCCCCACATCTCTACAACCTCCTTTCAGGTAGTTGTAAAGGACTTGGGAGAAGAGACTGACCCCCACGTCTCTACAACCTCCTTTCAGGTAGTTGTAAAGGACTTGGGAGAAGAGACTGACCCCCACATCTCTACAACCTCCTTTCGGGTAGTTGTAAAGGATAATAAGGTCTCACCTCAACCTCCTTTTCTCCAGACCAACGAACCCCAGTTACCTCAGCTGGTCCTCATAAGACTTGTCTGACCTGATGATATTAACTAATATAATAGTTAATATCTGATGATAGTAACTAATATAATAGAACTAATGTTCTATTCCCAAATACAGACAAAAGAAAACAATGAAACAAAGGTGGTTCACAAGAAACAGCACTCTTACTTTATGTACTGAAAACATTAGTACTGGACAACAGTCCTTTGGGATAGCTCAAATGGATCAAACATTTTGAACTGCCAACCTTGTAAAAATCTTATCAGTTCTGGCATAGGAAAACTCACGTAACCTTCTGCCCAAAGCTTTTGATGATAGACTGATTGTTTAGGAGACCCTACCAGGGCTCTGCACAACTTTTCAACAGTTGCCTCCCAGAATCCCAGATGGCTCTAGATAGCATGATTCATGGTTTAATTATCTGAGAACCATGAAGCAAGTAAAAGTTAAAAAATCCAAGAGTTTTTAAAGGAATTACAAAATCATCCATTTTGCTGCAAGACACCCCAAGAGACCCGCTGATTTACGCAAAGCAATAAACAACTTTCTGTCGCTAAGCTTCGCTCAGAACCAAAGAGGCTGGTGTGTTTTCTTTGTCCAGCTTCTCTTCGGTTTAGATGGTCTTTGTAGAACGAGCCTGTACATGAAAGAGCAATTCCACAACTATTTATCAGTGCAGTACTTCACAAGTTCCTCCTGTGTAGAGGTCTCACACTTCCAGTAGGGTCCTCAGCATCTCTGGTTTTGGTTGGTCCACCACAGCTTGTTGCTGACTGAGCACTTTATGCCTTTCCTTACTAAGAGCCTTCATGTGTGAATTTGGGGCCAAGTCTCAAGTCGTAGTAAGCTCGTGTGCTTTACACTCTTACTTCTCAGGTAACATTTCACAGAATCATAGAACACTAGGGATTGGAAGGGACCTCAAAAGGTCATCCAGTCCAATCCCTCCACCACAGCAGGATCACCTAGATCAAGTCGCACAGGATCAGGTTCAGGCAGGTTTTAAATGTCTCCAGACTCCACAACCCTCCCGGGCAGCCTGTTCCAGTGCTCTGTGACCCTCACTGGGGAGAAGTTCCTTCTCGTATTGATGCAGAACCTCCTGTGTTCCAGCTGACACCCATTGCTCCCTGTCCTATCATTAGATGACACTGAGCAGAGCCTGGCTCCATCCTCCTGACACCAACCCTTCACATATTTATAAACTTTAAAGAGGTCACCCCTCAGGCTCCATTTCCTCCAAGCTCAAGAGATGCCGCTTCCTCAGCCTTTCCTCATCAGGCAGAAGTCTCACTCCCTTCATCATCTTCAAGACTCTGTGCTGGACTCTTTCCAGCAATTCTGTGTCCTTCTTGAACTGAGGGGCCCAGAACCGGACACAATACTCCAGGTGGGGTCTCACCAGGGCAGTGTAGAGGAGGAGGAGAACCTCTCTAGATCTGCTAATCACCCCTCTTCTGATCCTCCCCAGGATGTTGGTCTTGGCCACAAGAGCCCATTGCTGGCTCATGGTCATCCTGCTGGCCACCAGGACCCCCAGGTCCCTTTCTCACTTATGCCATCACAAGCAGCTCTTGGTGTGATTGCAAAGTAGCCCTCTTTCTCTTTGTGGTATCACAACAGAGAAGAAATGTACCATGTCAAAACTCTTTTATCACACAGTGCAAAATATACCCAGCTATTAAATTGGGGTTGTAGACAATGGGAGAAGTTACAGTAAAGATTTCTGTAAAGAAGCAGAAAGAAGTTCTTCAAGTGAAATAGCTTTGGATGCTTAAATTTTTTGATGATAGGAAACCAATGCATAAAATGACTGCAGATTAGAAACTGAAATGCAGATTAAAAGTTGAAAATGGTGTGTCTCCTAATCCTGAAAGAAAAAATGATGCTGTAACGTTCTGCCCAGGGAAGTGGTGGAGTCGCCATCCCTGGAGGTGTTTAAGAAAAGCTTGGGTTTGGCACTTAGTACCACCACAGTTTGGGGACGAGAGAGACAGAAAAGGATGTTAATCCAGTAACTCACATATTCACGTTAAAGAGCTATAGGTCTTTTCCCATAGCTCTCAGCAACAGACCTGCTGAGGAGAACAAATTGGTTAAAAGCCCTGTATTTGTTAATTTTTATTGTAAAGCAATATTTTTGTAGGTAAAGCAGAGGGAAAATAGATGGGAGACAGGTGGCACCGCACTGACCAACAATTTCATTCCATATACTTCATATTGGGTATAAAGCTGAGGGACTACAAGGGTCAGCCCTCTTCTTGGGCTCTTCTCCCTTGCCCTCATTTGCTTTTTGGCCCTTTTTCCTCCTGCCCACTTGCCTGCTTACCTCTCAATCTCTATTCTTCAATGGCCAGCATCT
This sequence comes from Phoeniculus purpureus, assembly GCA_028565055.1. Classification (NCBI taxonomy): domain Eukaryota; kingdom Metazoa; phylum Chordata; class Aves; order Bucerotiformes; family Phoeniculidae; genus Phoeniculus; species Phoeniculus purpureus. The sequence goes on from JAOXOE010000001.1 coordinate 110,079,190, forward strand.
GAGGAGGACTATGCCCATTCTGCCTTCGACCCCAACCTGTGCATTTTTAAATGCAGATCCTGCAAATGATTTCTGTCTGCCACTGTGTCCTGCTGCTAATGTCCCCCAGCATTTGCATCAGGGGTTACATCAAAGGGCTCAGTGTTGGGGTAGTATATATTTCATTTTATTGTTATTTCCATGAAAGCATTTATTGTTATTTTCATTAAAAATTATAATTTTTAATGAATTTAAATTCATTAAATTCATTAAAATGAATTTAAATTCATGAAAATTAATGAATTTAAATTCATTAAAAATTATCATTTTCTTTTCCAATCCGTAAGTCTATCTGCTTTAATCCTTCTCTCTTCCCATTCTGGGGAGGGAAAGAGGCTAATGGACAGTGTTTGTTGTTCATCTTGTGGCTGGCTCATCCTCAACCCATGACAGATTCATTGGCACCCAGCTTGGGGCAGGAGCTCATACTTCTAGTGGTGAGTAGATTCGATGAATGACTGGAACACTCATGAATTTTCGTCTGGTTCTTGGGAGCTGTGAAAACTGGAAAAGATTCAGCAGTCAAAGTGAAGGACTAACTCCTAGTGGTGCATCCGTCTCAAATTATATCTTCCTTCCCTCTCCCTTTTAAAACAAATGTTTGGCGTCCTAGAATCTCCTGCTTGATAAATGTTGGTTTCTCACTACTGTAGCTGATACTGGGGGCATTCAGCTCAGAGCTGAAGAATATTCAGAAGAGAAGGAGCATAAAACTGGGCTTCTAACCTCCAAGGAGGCAATGAAGGTAATGTTTCCTGAGGTGGTGTTTTGGAGTGAGCGGAGGTAGAGAATGGAGAAGGCAAAGTGTGACCGTATTATTAGTGCTTATACAACTGGGAAATTGTTTTGAGCATCTGCTGAGACAAAGACATCGAGAAGTTGTTCTAAGTATTTAGGCAGCTGTATGCACACTCAGTTAGAGAAATCGCTGCAAGTTTCATATGCAGCTTCTGTGTCTTTTGGCACCTGAATGATTTGATGAAGCAGGGAGTCTGTGACTGAGCACAGAATTGGGATCAAATAAATCAAGCTTAGTGCTTTCCCCATTGAGTCATTCTCTTTCTTTTCTAGGCACACTCAAGTTTGAAAGTTTGCCTCCACAGCATCCCTGGGGCATGCTTTGTTTTGCAATTCACAACTGTGCTTGGGAGGCAAATAGGACTGACACTGAGCATGTGAAACCTTTACCTGGCAGCATGCAAAGCTGCTTTGTTGCTCTCCTGCGCTCTACGTTCTCTAACCTTCACCCAACGCCTCTAGAGATGAGAGGCTGATTTGATGTTTATCTGCATGCAGTATGTTCTCTTTCTTAGCACAACTGGAATCACCAAGAGATGCTGGCTATTGTGTGCCTTTCCTGCCAGGGCCACATGCCTGCTGCACTTGTTCAAAATGATTCTACACCTTTTTCACTCGGTCCTGTATTTAAATCTGAGCGCAGGACTTTGCATGTCACAGTATCACAGAATTACCAAGGTTGGAAGAGACCTCATAGATCATCAAGTCCAACCCGTTACCACAGAGCTCAAGGCTAGACCATGGCACCAAGTGCCACATCAAAGTGGTGGAACTTTTTAAAAAGTACTTTTATGGGAAAAAGAGTGGATCTCTTTAAAATGTTATAATTACTACAATTTGCTTTGAGACTCTTCTGTTATTTTACCCTTTGATCACTTAATGATGCATTTAAAATTTTAAGTGAAATTATTCCTTTCTTCTGTTTTATACACAGAGCACAGCAAAAGGATGAAAAGCTAGCTCCTCTTTATCAAGCTCTTTTTCCTTCATACCTTTCTTTTCCTAGTGACTGATCTTTCTTTTGTCATCAAACACTCCTCTGATTAATTGCTTTGGCTTGTCTTCTCCTTCTGTCCGTATTTGCATAAAGAAAGAAAAACTAACATCACAGTTAAGAAAAAAAACAAGTTTTCTAAGGCTATCTTCTTTTTTCCAATGCACATAAAGCAGCACAAAAGGATGAGCTGCTCTGTGTTCGTGTTTCACAATAGTCTGCAGCATTGGTTGTTCTTTTAAAATGAATCCTTTAAATACCGACTCACTTAAAGAAATGCTTTAGAAAAAATAGTATCTAGGTACTAAGAGAGTGTAGGACATTAAAGAAGTGAAAACCCTATTGCACAGCCTGCCTACCCCACAGTCTGCTGTTACTCTCTGGAGACAGTTTCCCTTAGTGCTCTCTATTTTACTGTAATAAGATTGCATGGAGATTCAGGACACAGAGCTGTACAGCCTTCCGTTATTTCCCCTCTGGGACTGTCACTCATGCCATATCTTTAAAATCATCACATACACGATGCTTGTTTATAGTTGGATATGCATGCATGAGTGTGTCTTTATAGTCAGAGAGAGACAACCCTGAGAAGTACAGACATGAGAGCCCAAAGAAACTATAGACGTTAAAATTACACACTCTTCCTGTTTTAATCTCACAAAGACGTTCTTAGATAATGAGTGGTACAATTCTTCCTGAAAGTCATCCCACTTACAGTTACCTCTTTGCTGGCTGCAGGAAGTCACATCCTCAGCGGGCTAAATTGGAATCTTTCTGTCAGTAGCCATAGAGCTACACTAGAGGACAATATGTCCCCGTGCAAGCATAAATCATACAAACACTAATTTCCCATTGCCTTGAACCCAGTGTAGCACGTAGGGCATCATCAATAAAGAATGAGTGAAAGTCTCATTGCGATCCTGTGGCCGGTGTTCGCAGATAGAAACGCGTCGTTCCAGCGGCTGGCTCTGCAGAATTATGATCAAATTAAATAGAAAGAAAGAGTCAAAACAGTAGTGTAAGACAAAACAATTGCAAAGCCCTCACAAAATAATGAGACTTTTTCTCCAGGAATTTGTTTGTAGACAATACTTGGGACAGAAACATCAGGAAAGGCTAGTACCTGCTTGTTTTCTTATCATGTGTATAGTGCCTGAAAAAAGCTTTCACCTCGACGATACAGACTCTGTTGTAAATCCTTAACGTGTTGTGAGTAAAACGTGTGAGATCGTAGAGTTGCTGATTGTTCTTTACAGGAATGATGGACTTGTGCTTTTGCTATGAACACCTGTATCTAACTAGTCATCTACACTACTAACTACCTCTTTTGTTTCCAGAAAGATCTCATCTAAAAGAAGGTTGAGCTCATAAGCTTGTATGTATTTTATTAAGTGTTGACTTGAATAGAAACCAGGAGAAGTTTTGGTTTCAGGCTGCTTTTGTCTTCACACCAAGTGCCAAATGTACACATTGGTTGAGTTTTATATTAAAGACAAAACAAAGTCCTTCCCCATGCAAGACAGCGGTGTTGTGATGACCAGGAAAAAGTCTCAGCCTGTTCCACAAAGCTGCACGTGTAAGTCTTTATTCAAAGCTTCATAATACAATTCTAATTAAGATTTAAAAGCATCTCTTTCATTACATTACAGAGCTGAAATTGTGCAACTTATTTGCATTTGAGTTAAAAAGAAAAGTGTATTTTCTCTGTTGAAATCGGATTTTTAGAAGCACAAGCTCATTCCCAACGGCAAATATTGCTAATTCCAATTCCAGTTATGAAACACTAAATTGTTTTTTAAATGGAAGCCAGCTCACTTAATAGGGTTTCAATATTAATCCCCTAATGCTTATTGTTTCTTTACTTTCTAAAGGTTTTGTTAGACTAGATGAATCGGGAAAGTCTAAATTAGATTTCAACTAGAATTTATGACTAAGAATTAGAAATGCTTGACATGAGATTTGCAGTTTAGATTTAACAGTGCTAAAATTTTGCTTGCAATTTCAGCCACATTTTTCTAAAATTCCTCAAGATTCTTGTAAATTAGATGAGCTTGAAAGACTTGGACTATTTTTGATATTAGACCTCCCAATAAGACTATTTTTAATGTTAGACCTCCCAATATCAAACCACGTAAGAATGTTTTCAGTGTAGCAATACTCAGAAGATTATTATGCTCACACATTCTTGTTGAATTAAACAATATCTTGTTGCATAGCATGCCATTCAGCGAGACCTGGACAGGCTGGAGAGCTGGGCATGGGAGAAATTTAGTGAACTATAACAAGGACAAGTGTAGAGTCTTACATCTGGGCAAGAAGAACCCCAGGTACCAGGATAGGCTGGGGACTGACCTGTTGGAGAGCAGTGTAGGAGAAAAGGGACCTGGGGGTCCTGGTGGACAGCAGGATGACCATGAGCCAGCAATGTGCTCTTGTGGCCAAGAGGGCCAAC
>JAOXOE010000001.1:110083572-110135569 GCA_028565055.1 Phoeniculus purpureus
GCTCTAGAGCCCCAGCTCCCTCAGCCTTTCCTCAGCAGGGAGATGCTCCCCTCCCTCCATCATCCCCGTGGCTCTGCGCTGGGCTCAACCCCGTTTCCCATTGAAAACAATATTTATCAAGGCATTATTTGCTAGCGAGGGGTCTCCAAGGAGGATTTTAATCCTCATCCCTGGCTCTGTGGGTTTGGCTGGGGAGGTTTTCTTCTGTTTTATTGATTTTTCTTAGCGAACAAAAAGGCTCCAGTCTGTTGTTTTACAGGTTTGGGGCGACGATGCTGTTGCTGAGGCTCAAATCTTCGAGCCTGGGAGTTTGCAAAACACCCGTCCAGCCTCCTGTAAGGAGAGAGCTGCAAAGCATTTCACGGCTCGAGCTCTGCGCCCTGAACCCGTTGCAGGGTGGTTGTTTATAGGCTGTGGCAGGCGAAAGCCAACCATCTACGCTTTTGGAGCTGTAACTCTTAATTCTGACAGAGGCCAGGGGCTGATGAAAGGCTCTGGGGGAGCCGAGAAGGAGTTGGGGGGGGGTTTTATGCCTGGCTTTGCCCATGTTTGGGCTCCAGGCTCTGGTCTCCCCAGCACACCGATGCTCTGTAAACAACCCAGCAGCGAGCAGAGCGAGCTGCTCCTTTGTATCGAAGCCAGGGAGATTTCTTTACACAAAAACGAGGGGAAATTTATCAACTCAAAGCTCCTTTTAGAGAGCAGCCCCCAAGGACAGCGAGCCCAGATGCCTGCTTGCCTTGCGCCGCACAGCCAAGCCAATTCCTTTCGCTCCCTTCCCTTCAAACGCTCCGTAGATGAACAGAGCCTCCTGGTTGGGTGGCAGCACATCAGTGCGGCTTGAAGGGAGCAGCTTGGTGGCACGTTGGGGCTTTGCCATCGATCCCTTTGCTATCAATCCTTCTGCCACCAATCTTTTTGTCATCGCTGCCTTTGCCATCGCTCTCTCTGCCACTGACCTCTCTTCCACCGCTCCCTTCGTTACTGCTCCCTCTGCCACCACTCCCTCCACAGAGCACCAGCACTCCAAGCCAAGCAAAGAACCTTCTGCTCAGTCACTTCCCAAAGGACCTCAGGCACCTGGTGGCCATGTTTCCAAAGGCAATGCTAGACCTTATGCCTCCCCCTGCTTCTTGTGCTGAATCAGGAGGGGGTGACCCTGCAGCCACATCCCAAGGCACTTTCACAGCCACCCAGACCAGCGATGTGCCCACCCCTTCCCTTTCTGACTCTGGCTGACCCATTCCAGACTGGCCAGCACTGTGTAGTTGTCAGGGCTCACGGAGATGAGGGTATATTTGATGCTCCTGTCTCTCAGGAATCGTTCCAGCTTTCAGGCAGCTTGAGGGAACAACATCCTGCCAAAGCCTCCAGTGCCCAGTGCCAGCAGCACAGGAGTTTGTGTGTTGACTGGTCCGTGGTATCTCTGCCTTAGATCCAAGACAAATTCCTCTCTGCATCGGCCATGCCTTGCCATGGCATCTCAGAGGTCTGTGGAGAGCTGCCAGTGCTGGGAAGAGCCAAACACAGCTCCCAGGGAGCTGGATGCTTTAGTTTTGCTCCCTTTCCCCATCACACAACCAGCTCCCAGTACAACCGGGAGAACAACCTTGGACTGGCCTAGCAGGGTGCTGGGATGGAGGCACCAACTGGGCATAGGCAGCAGGCACCCCAGTGTCTTCTGCTACCCCCTCACAGGCATCAAATCCACAGCAAAGCCTCATCCTGGGGAGCTGGGAATTTTCTCAGCCACCATTTCAGCAGAGGATGGGGGCAGCGTCTCCAGACAGAGGCAGGATCACTCAGGACTCTGCAGTTGTGTTAATGAGCTCTGGGGATTTACAGCTAGAAGTGTCAGGGGGTGGAAAGGGGGGTAGAAAGAGGTGTTGAGAGGAAAGGGAGCTGCTCAGCTTCCTCTCCAGACAGCTTTTAATTGACCTGAAGGACCACATTGGGTCACGAGGCCACCGGCTTCCTAGAAGCTGAAGTTTCTAACAAGATAAGTTATTGGAGTTGCCCTCACTAAGAGGAGCCCCTGGTATCAAAAGCTTTTAGAGTAGAAACCATAAACTGAGCCAAAAAGCCCCAAGAGACAGCACTGATGTGGAGAAATGCCTTCCAGGACAGACTTTCCCAGTGACTGAGTGGTGGCACTGGCAGCTCTGCAGCTACAGCACCATGACCCTGCTGGGTACCGGAGGAGCTGAGCTCCTCCTCGCCTTCTGCTTCCATGTCCTCTGCATCCTCCCAGAATCACTGAGCATCAGGGATTGGAAGGGACCTCCAACTATCACCCAGTCCAATCCCCCTGCCACACCAGGATCCCCTAGATCCAGTCACACAGGGACATGCCCAGGAGGGTTTGAAACATCTGCAGAGAAGGAGACTCCACAACCCCCTGGGCAGCCCCTGCCAGGGCTCTGGCACCCTCACTGGTCGTTCTCATACTGATGTCAAATCCAGGTGGGTTTTCAGCATCTCCAGAGGAGACTATTCAGCTGTGAGGAAATCCTCCAGCGCAGATATTCACATCACACTGGGGTCGGAGCCCCATGACCCAGCAGTTTCAGCCCGTCAGGTCTTTCCCTGCCTGTTCCTGCAGCAGCAGAGCCGGCAGCCTGGCTGGGAGCCGGGTGCTTGTTCTCCACATCTGGACTCGTGTGATTTGGGGATTTAACCGGCCGGCTGAGCCAACCTCCGCAGAGTCTGCTCCAGAGAGCTTTGACGCCTTGAAAATTCATTCCAAAAGCAGCTTCAAACCCTCTCGTTTTCATTATTAATGCAGCTCCTTTCATCAGAGCCCACTTATCTCTTCGCTTGCTATTTCTGTCTCTACCCCTTTTATTGTTTCCCCCCCCTCTCCCCAGCACTTCTACTGGGATGCTACCGAAACCCAGTCCAGGCGACCGCAGCATCCAGCCGCTCTCTTCTCACCAGCAGGAATTTATCCCCATCAAAGCTTCCTCCTAGAATCAAGTTTTTTAAGGTTTTTGTGGGGTTTCCCCCCCCCTCCTCCTCTTTAATTCCATCTGTATTTAATCCCAGACAAACACAAACAACAATCTCAGCTCCCTAAGGCCATCGCTTTCTACATCGGTTACAGCCAACTCCAATTAGCAGAGAAGGCAACATCAGCTCCTGGCTCCTTGGGAACGAGCCAGCCCAGAAGGTCCTTTCCCCCCAGGCTGTCCCCTTTTTCCCTTCTCAAGAAGCTGCATCGTCATCACTCGTGGGCTCTGCGGCACAAACCACACTGACCTTTGTCTCTGCTACCACTGATGATGCTCCTCCTCGGCCCCACTAACACTGGTCTGTGGGACTGGAGGCTGCCTGAGTGCTGCTGCTGTTCACAAGAGGATCCCAAAGGCCCTACAAGAGCTGAAGGGATATTTTCTCTTAACCTGCCCTTGAAACAGCTTCTTCATACCTCTCTGAGCTGGAGCAGCAGCAGGCAACAAGCTTCTTCCTTCCCCATGAGAGACTCTCTCAGAAATACCCTGGAGGGGAATCATAGACTCATCCTGGCTGGAATGGACCTCCAGGATCAGCAGGTCCAGCTCTCAGCCCAACAGCTCCCTAACCCCTAGACCATGGGCTCAAGGGCTCTAGTTACTCAGTTTTTAAACCCCTTCAGGGATGGGGACATCACCACCTCCCTGGGCAGCCTGTTCCAGTGCCCAGCCACTCTCTCAGCAAAGAACTTCCTAAGGTCCAGTCTGAACCTTCCCTGATGCAACTTGAGGCCATGTCCCCTCATCCTCTAATTAGGAGTTTGGGAGAAGAGAACACAGCAGTCAGGTCTCCATGAGATCTTGGATAAATTTCCCAGACAATGGATAGCTTAGGGAAACTGGAAAAGGGTTTATTAACTCTATAACTGTACACAGAAAAGATGAAAAGGTTAAGCAAGTCAGTGCACACACACAAACTAGAAACTGTGTCCCAAGTGCCTTCACACATTCTGACAAAAGTACAATGGGAGATCCTGCAGGGCCCTGGCCACGCGCAGGACCCAAGATGGAGACCGACCCCACGGCTGCATCAGCAGGAGGGGCCCCCCTACTCTCCGCAAACGTGGCTGAGAGGGTTCCATGACACACACACACACCCCCCCTGCTGCCTGTCTCAGCTCCAGGGAGACAAGGAAGAATCCCTTCAATTCACCAAGGGTCACTGAACAACTGATCATGGGAGGGGATGGTAGCTCCAGATTGGACTGGGTTGAAGCCAGCACTGCTGCTGCTGAGCCCGGGTCAGGGCTGCATGGAGCTGCCGCTACTCCCTGCTCCAGGGCTGGGTTCCGGGCCAATGCTGGTGTCCAGGCCTGGGCTGAGCTGCAGCAGTCCTGTCTCCCCACTCTCACCACCATGGAAGTGTATGAGGTGGGAAGGGGTGTGCACGGGGCTGCAGCCCTGTGCTGGGCCAGGAGCCCTCAGCAAAAAGAGGCAGGACTAAGATCACTCTCCCCTTTTATCTTCTCACCTTGCCCATCCCTCAAGGTCAGGTACCTGGGACAATTCTGTAGTGTAACCTCCCCTAGGACAGTTCACTGGGGGTGGGTCCTCTTGAAGCAACAGAACGTGTTTTTCTTCATGAAAGCACAAACCTAGGCATCTGAAAATTCTGATCATGTTCAAACTGCAACACAGGTATGAAGAAAAGTATGAAATACGAGGCTGAGATCTTCTAAAATGAACAAACCCACCAAATGAGGCAATGTGTCCTAATCCAACTGACCTTTCTTTTAGGAGCAGAAAGCAATCCCTTCCTTTGGAAACTTCAGAATGTGTTACTGAAATACAATACGTACCAACGCACACATCTGACTTTTTAGCCAGTGCACTCTGCAGCACTGTGAGCTAGCTTAGTGAAATTTAAGGAAGAAGAGTACATTTCACCCATGATCTTGTTACACGTAGGCTTCAATTCTGTTTTCCTTTGCACATCTAGTTGCTGGTTTTACTGTTACCTTATCGATGTTCTAGTGTAAGTGTATGATTTATATGTGCGTATTTTAACAAAGGAGTTGGGTAAGTTAATTAAGGTTGTCAGTCCCCAAATTTGTATAAGAAGATTTATTTATTTCTTTATGGTCTACATCATAGAAGACTTCAGGTTGAGACAGTTGCAAAAGCAGAACCATGTCACTTAGTGGCATAGATCTGAAATTTTTATTTACTAAATACCCTGAGCACAGCAGGTGTATGACTTTCTATTTCAGTGTTTCTATGCCGTACCACACTCGTTCATTATGTATAGAATACATTTAGACCAGCTGAGGTCACTTGCCCTTGTATTCCTTGATCAGCACCACAGCCTCAGGAGTAAGAGATACTTACTTGAACTAGTCGGTTTGCCCAAGTACTAAAAGTCTTGTACATGTATTTGTTCTACCTTGGGTTCAACTTTTCACAAGGTGTTGGATGCCCATGGGCTCATTTCCGTAGAGGGGATAATACTTTTACTATTTAGTGTTTTCTGACTTAGATGGTTGGTAAAACATGACAATGGTCTCACTGGCCACATCACTTGAGACAATTGCTTTGACTTTCTCCATAACTAAATTCAGGTAGCTGTTGGCGCCCCATTTACCAACACTGTTTGGTCTTCTGCCCCAAATGTATTGTAAGTTAAAGTTGAGTGTTAACCTGTATTTGAGTCTTTCCCAAAATACACCTAAACAATTAGTAGAGCAGAAGAAGACGACTGAGTATTTGGGAAATTATCTGTGCTTAGTTTTTATTTCCCTAGGACTACTAGAGGTAGATATTTGGACTGATGTATTTCGAGTCTCACTCACTGAAGCAATACTTCCAGTCAAGCTTTACACCATGGCATGGTAACATAGAGGGGGAAAATTCAGTTGAAACTGGAAATTTCCTCCCATATTAACCAAGAAAGTACTTCATACTAGCTCATCATTTATCAGACTAGAATATTGGAGTATATTTGGATGCCTAATTTCAGATTACTTAGTTTAAATGTCAAACTTCAGTTTCAGGTACTAAGAGCAAATTACAAGGATCATACACCAAATATAAAACACGCCATCATTTCAGTGAAGGGCACTGAATTCTGACTAGCCAACCAGAAACCTCACAGAATTAAATACCTTGAGATTTTAGTAGCAAAAAAATGACAATCAGGCAATTTTTTTATATTTTCACACATCCAACACCTACTCCTAGGGACTGCTCAGAAAATCCCTTCAGGTCCGTCAGCACGGCACCACTCTCAGGTGTAAATTTTACTTATGGATGACAAATTTCTCCAATGCAATAACGTAGAAGGATCTTTTGCTCTAATTTTAGGAATACCTTTGTCTTTGTTATTTCCACAGCAAAGATCTTAATCACTTGCCAGTGCAAGGGGAATTCTGTGTTTTAATTACAACCTGTTTTCCCTGTGCTGTTTTTAGCACTATATAGCTGATTACACTGCTTCTACATAAGTTGATTATTTCAGTAACACTAGGGAAAATCAGTATGAAAAAGAACAGGAAAAGAACCTTGCATGTATTAGGAACAGAAAACAGTCATTTGAAAGAAAATGAAGAGTTTTTTTCCAACCTTCAATCAACCTTCAATGATTCTAAAATTTATGTGTATGTCATTATAGCTTTTATATGTTCTGAAAACATAGGGATCTTTCCACATGCAGATGGTAACTGTAAGTATTGTGCAGTACTTATATATTCTTGTGAGTCTTGTACAATACTTACGTATATTGAGACCACACAGAGTGAGAGAGCCAGTGCCAGTCTCCAAACGCTATTTCTGGAAGTGTTTTTTATATGATCGGAGGGAACTTCAGGGGAGGAAAGAGGGACCCGATAAAAGTCGAAATCTCTCACGGGTGAAGCTGAGAAGGTAAGTGGCTGGGAGGAAGCCAAGGGAGCTTTAAATGTTGTGAAACTGGAAGTCACACTCAGACTGCACAGAGTGAGAGCTAGCCAAGCACAGTCACATCAGTTGGAGAGGTCTTCACTAATGAGACGAACTCCTTCACAAAGAAGAAGAGAAGCGTAGTAGATTTTGGAGTCTTGCTCCTGAAGGGAACTGAGGGCCCAATATGCAGAGTTGACCCTCATCATAGGAAAGTCTGCAGTCTACCTGGAGACCAAATCAGGGATCTCGCAAGGACACTCCCTAAGCTGGTGAGATCAACTGACTCTCACCCACTGCTGATCTTCTAGGCAAGTGGGGACCAATCTGTATTGCACAGTCTGAGGGGAATGAAGAAAGTCTTCATGTCCTTAGGATGTTTGGTGTAAGAATGTAGGGCACAAGTTCTATTCTCCTCATTACTTCCACTTTGGAGTGAGGACATGGACTGGAATAGACAGATTCAGTCCATAAACGCCTGGTGCTACAGGCAGGGCTTTGAGTTTGATTCTGTGATTCTGTGATATGTGTGACAATCACAGTTTTTTCTTGAATTCGTAGATTATGTTTGGTTTTACATAATTTGAATTCATGAACAGAAGTTGTATTCAGCCTGATAATTCACTGATGACAGTGGCAGACTGTTATAAAGGGCAGGATTGAAAATCTCTGCTTATAGTTTCATGAAGAACCATGGATGTCACATTGTGTTCATGCGGCATTAAGACAGAAGAGCTATTTAATCACAACCATCCCATCTCTTTAATTATTGCTTCTTTGTGTACAGTTCTTAATGTATTACTTTTAATGAGTCACTCTTGATGCAAGGGTTTTGAAAAATCAGATATCTCACTATTCCCTTGGGAACGCTAAGAAGCGTATATAAAAGGTTGAAAACTTATTATGGTGCCACATTTGATGGTATAACAGGTTTCTTGGGATGCTAATATGGACACAAGGTGCCATCCATCTTCCTGTATTCGGCACTGATGAGGCCACATCTTGAGTGTTGTGTCCAGTTTTGCGCTCCTCTATACAAGAGACATGTGGAGGTGCTGGAGCAAGTGCAGAGGAGGGCAACTAAGCTAGTTAAGAGCCTGGAGAATAAATCTTATGAAGAAAGATTTAAAGAGCTGGGGCTCTTTAGTTTGAAGAAGAGGAGGCTGAGAGGAGACCTTATAACTCTCTACAACTACCTGAAAGGAAGTTGTGGAGAAGTTGGTGATAGTCTCTTCTCATGAGCAATTAGTGATAGAACGAGAGGGAATGGATTCAAGTTACAACAGGGTAGGTTTAGACTTGATATTAGGAATAACTTATTCACAGAAAGGGTGGTCAGGCACTGGAATGGGCTTCCCAGGGAGCTAGTCGAGTTGCCATCCCTGAATATCTTTAAAGATAATTTGGATGAGGTGTTGAGGGTTATGGTTTAGGGGTGAATTAGAGGTAAAGCAGGGTAGATAATTAGACTCGATGATCCCAGGAGTCTTTTCCGATCAGAGTGATTATGTGATCCTCTGCTTTTCAGCTCAGAAGATGTTCAGATGAATAATTATGGACAAAGTGATGCCCTGTATTTTCTTTTTTCCCTTTTTCTTTTTTAACAGAGGTTAGATTTTATTCCTTTGTGTCCTCTCACTTTCTAAATAGCTTTAGACTAATGTCCAGTTCACCCAGTAGGTCAATATAATCTAATCAGATTTTCCATAAAATGTAACTGTAATGTGAAAGTTCCATATTATCAACACCATAAACATTATCAGTATCGAGTCGTTTCCTTTCTTGCATACGTACAAAACAGTGCAATGAGTTCTCTTAAGAGCTACTGATTACTGGTGCTACATTTGGTGATGAATTGCAATAAAGAAATGATTAGAGTGTTCGTGTTGGCACCTTGCTAATATGTTACTCCCTCTTCAGTCCTCTAAGAGTACCTCTGAAGTACTTCAAGATTAATCAAGCACTCCAGAACAGGCCTTCAAACATGTTTGTAAATATATGCTTTAAAAGGTTGCCAGTAAATAAACTGGGGGGAATATGCAGCTGGATTCTGTCCTTGCAACCAGAACTTGCATGGGAGGAGAAATAAGATGGGGGAGTGTATACAATTTCCACTTTTAATATATTACTATATCACTAAACCTATAGCTATAGATGTATTATTTCTAATTGCTATTTACTATACATATTATAAATATGTTGATGTGCAGTAATTAACCACGATGGAAAATAGAAGTGGTGAGATGTTGTTTTGGCAGTTTCAGTGACGAGATCTGAAGTCTGATGAAAGCATAAGACCTACACTGCTCTATTACATATTAGGTAAATAAGACTACATGCTCCCTCACAGTTAGCCCTTATCTGCAAATACTCAGATGGGCTTGTTTCAGTGCCTGAATGAGGATTTGCAGTGACTAGATTAAAGCTGACTTTTGCTTTATTAAATGTATACAACATTGCCATATATTAAATGCATACATCTGCAGCTATAGTTATATGTGGAGTGCAGAATTTTGATCAATAATGAAAACCTCTTTGAGTTTTGTAATAAAAACTTATAACAGAAATCAAAACACGTATGAACATTGTTTTTCATTTCTTAATAAAGCTGATTGATCTACAAATTCCTTCCCAAACAACTGGACTGGATCCTCTCACTTCAGTAGTAGTATGCACAAATTTTATCCTTCTTTTATTCAGATGAAGTTTAACTTTATGTTTCTGTTAAGTAATGCTAAATTGTAATTGTATACAGACAAAATACATGGGATGGCCTTATAAACATCAAATAAATTCTTTATGATCAGTGCAGTTATAATGAATACTAAACAATTCCATTATAATTAATGCTATTACAATAAACACCACAGATATTCATAATAATTAACTGTAGTACGCTGAGTAAGAAATTATTCACTTGAGATGAAAGATTGGAGAAGTTTTTGAAAAGAAGCTTTAAACTTCCTGTGATTTAGTAAAATTTTATGGTTATTTTGTATTGAAATATGGCAGCATTGCAAATGCTGTCTTCAAAGCAGTAAGGTCTGTTTCACCAAGCAATACCAAGAGATGTAACTGCATTGGACAGATTTTTACTGATTCTTCTGGGAGAGGACATAGACAGATGACAAGACATATTCTTGAAGTGTTTACATTCTGTGCCACATTACACTCAGGTGGAAAGGGGTCTGGTGTGTGCATTGGTGCTAAAATCTTTATAACTGCTTGGAGGAATAGGGAGAAGGGAATGTGTGCAGAGTGCTCTATCTAAAGCACGTTGCCTCTAGGTAATGCAAATCATGCATCATTTAGTTAGAATTTTATAAGATGACAACTTGCACCACACAGAGGTACTACAGTCAGTGTCTTCCCAGACCTACATAATGCAGTACTGCTCGTGCAATGACTTAAAAACGGAGGCAATAGCTGCCAGCCTGGCCAAGTAAATGAAGCTTTCATTTGCATGCAATTTTAGCTTAAATCTGGTAATCATAGGAGGATCTGTCTTGTAAAATGCAGTATTTTACTGGTTTGGTTTGGTTTGGGTTTTTTAGTGCTAACAGAATTGAATTTTTTTCAGCAAAACCCTCCCATGGTTTGGATAACAAAGCATTTTTTTTAAAGGGATAAAGGACAAGCTTCTCATTGCTTGATAAAGACACTTAAAAGATTTCTAAAAATCTTACTTAGTACTTAGAAAATGTACTCATAAATTTCTTGCCTCACTCAAACTTTTATTTGAAATTTTTCATTCTTGAGGAATTCAGTTCAATAAAACAATACCTCTACAAGTTGCAGTTTGCAAGATTATATCAGCCCCATAAATGGCCCCTTGATTAAGGTCTTAAGTGATGTCGCATAGCGCATCCCTCCTTTCCAGAGGGAAAACATCATGTGCAAGCTGGACTCAGCAGGCAAGACCTTTAGATTGACTTTTATCAAACAGAAGGTTTAATCTGCACCGTGACACGTCTTAACGATTCCCACGAGTTTCATCACGTAAGTCCAAAGGCTTAGTTTTCCCTCTGAAGGAGAGAACACGTCATTTCTGCCAGAAGAGGAAAACAAATGACATTGAAATAATAGTAGGACAAGAAACAGTCAGTTTTGTGTAAAGGTCAGTTACCACAGCGCCTGTGCGTTTAGCTCGTGCCAGACTAGGAGCAGAGCAGAATCTATCCGAACCAAAGCAAATAACCCAAAAAACCCCTCAACCTCAAAACCAAAACAAGAGCTATAGCACATTTGACTAACCTGAGATGTAGTGACATGGTTTTGGGAGGAAATAAAGGAATGGTGATAACTTTGGATTAAACTGGCAAGTCTGGAGTTGTATCCTGAAATTTTGTGGAGCTTTTAAGAAAATCTCAGGAGTTTTGGAAGCTAGAACTAAGTACTCTTTGATGATTGCCTTTGTGTAAAGTGACTCACAGGTAGACTTGAACTTCATGTTGATGCTGAACTTACTGGAACTGATGTGGTGAATACAGACATATAATGGAGGTACAGCTTCCTAGAGACTGCAGGATGCCTCAAGAGTTCAAGTTCAGGAGCAGAGATAGATGTAGGGGAGGCACGGCTTTTTGCCTATTGAAATACACCAGGTAACCAGGTTTTCTACAATATGAGACATTAAGGTTAAGGTTTTATATCTGGATTGCAAGGTAGGAAACATTCTGTTGCTGTTGCTCTTTCTTGTGTGGACAGGACACACCTGTTACGTAAGTACTCCTCAAGACAGGTTCACTTGAAAATGTGCTTTCAATGTTTTTCTCTATAGGATAGAGTCTTGGAGTCCATGTATCTATGACAGTAAAATCCTATTGTCTGAGATTCCCACATAATTCTTGGTTGTTCACGGAATTACATCAACATCCCCAAGTAAACTGATAAGGAAAAGCAGCCTACCACGAATATCATAGACCTCCTAGCAAAGGATTGATGATACTGGTGACCTCATAACTTTGGTGCCTCTTCTTGAGGAAGGCTCCTTAGGAGCTAGAAGATATTAGAAGGACTAATAGAGTAGGTAACGATACACTTTATTTATAACAGTTCTGACTGTATTATTACTGCTCTAACAAGACAGTTTTGAATACAACCGTTAGTGCCACTGTAATTGGACTAACGATCCCTAGTCATTGCATTTTGATCGGACTGTAGAGACTGAGAGCTTCCAAGCTTTTGACCATTGCCCCGTGAGCCATCTAGTCACACCTGACACACTGCAAGTCTCCCTTGACAGTCTTTTGGATAAATCTTCACCTTACTTTCTTCCATATAGTAAAAGATTTTTAGTGTAATGAACAAATAGCAAAGTGTCTGTTTGATTGTTGATTTCATTCTGCCACAGTCTGAGACTTGCCTTTGGCCTCTGCTACAGGAAATGGGTTTGAGTTTCTCATAGATTCTATCTGTCAGTTCTCTTTGCCAAATCTGCCAGCCCACTCCAGGTATTTCAGACACACAAAAGTGCCCCAAATGACGTCCCAGTCATGAACGTTTAGCAAACGAATCTGTCTCAGACAAGTTATTAGCACTTTTGTCTCCATTGTGGAACAACGGAGACTAGATTCTAGACAAGGGACTAGAGTCAACTGCTTAAATCTGGCACCTGGCAACACATTAGATGCTTTATGCTGACCTCTGTCTACCAGCCACAGGTCCCTTACGTTCTGGACCACATTTGCCAGTTCCATTAGGGCATTTTGGAGGTGTGCACTCATCTCAGGTGATAGTAGGCAAACTAACAGATCTCTAGTTCTCGACTGCCTCTACTGGGAATTAAGAAACTCAGCACTTAAACACATTTTAATTTTATGGTTCTGAATCCCATCCCCCTGGTGTGTGTGGAATGGATTTGGTGTTTGCACCCACAGTGTGAGGAACTGGATATCTTCATTGTGTGGTGGGTTGGCTCTGGCTGGGGGCCAGGTGCCCACCAAAGCCTCTCTGTTGCTCCCCCTTCTTAGATGGACAGGAGAGAGATAAAAATAGCAGGAGGCTAGCAGGTAAACACAACAATAATTTAACAAAGCAGAAGCAAAATCCATTCATGGAAGCAAAGGCAAATAGTAAAGTCTATTCTCTACTTCCCGTGAGCAGGTGATGTTTAGCTGCTATTCAACAAAGCAGAGCTCTGATACAGATAGGGGTTGCTCCAGGGAACGAACACCAACAAATGTCTTCTCAGTTCTTTCTTCCCCTTTAGTTTTTTATCTGAGCTGATGTCATATGGCATGGAATATCCCTTTGGTCAGCCCACCTCTCAACCTACAGTTGGTGAGAATATTAGGAAAGAGAAAACACCCCACAGCCTTGGTGCTCAGCAGTAATGACAACACCGCCGTGTTATCAACACCCCTCTAGCTGCCACCCAAAACGCAGCACCACAAGAAATGACATGATGAGGACCAACTCCATCCCAGCTAAATCAAACACATCAAAGTGGACACAACATCAATGCACACGACCTGCTTGAGGTAGCCTTTGCTTTGAGCAGGGTGGATGTCCGTGACACACTCGTTGGCTCGGTAAGTTCAAATCCTAGCAGAAAGATGATACAGACGTACACACCAAACTGAGTGGGTACTGTGCCAGGATTTCACCTCAGAGGGAACGTACGAATCTCCTGAAAAGTGTGTCGTCTTTTTCCGATCGCAGGATCGCAGCCAGAAGGATAAAACCGAGCTTGCAATGTGTGACAGAGTTCTATACGGTTGCACCTGTCAGAACTGTGTGCAGTAAATGGATTAGTTTGCTAATACCACAAGGGGAATGGAGAAGACTGGTGCTCTTTTTTTTTTCATTTAGGGCTAAACGAACGTCTACACCTCCGAGTAATGGGCCTGGCTGAGATGAAGTTAATTTACTGTTAACAGCTGGTGTGGTGCTCTGCTGTGGATTTGTGACTAAATCAGTGCAGAGGATTTACCAGTGTTTTGTCTATTGCTAAACAGCGATTGCACAGTGCCAAGGTTCTTTTATTTCCTTGCTCTGCCCTGTGTCCCCCTTGCCCCTGATGGGTGGGCTGGAGGTGAGCCAAGGTTTGCAAGGAAACACAGTCAGGGCAGTTGAGCTGAACTGACCAAAGGGGTGTCTCATTGAGTACAGCACTGAGCTCAGCAACACAAGCTCTGGGAAAGGAAGAGGCATGGGAGGTATCTGTGGTTGTGGTGTTTGCCTTTCCAAGTACCAGTCACGTGTGCTGAGGCCCTGATTGAAATGGCTGGACATACGGCTGCTGAATGGAAGTAGTAAATTAATGTCTTACTTTGCTTTGCTTGTCCTCAGAGCTTTTGTTTCATCTGTTGAACTGTCTTTAGGTTGATCCATATGTTTTCTTGCTTTTGTTATATTTCTTCACATCCTTCAGAGGTGGAGAGAAAAGCAAGTGTCTGTCTGGGTGCTTGGCTGCTGGTGGGGGTCAGCCCTCAGTCTGAAACTCCTCATCATAATCCTATTTTACCAGGAACTGCAATTTTAGCCCGTTCTCAACAGAAAGAAAGCGATTTCACATCAAAAAGCACACACCAACATGAGTTCAGCTGAGCAGCTGGCAAGAAACATTTAATGGAGTTCTGCATTTTTCGTAGCTTAATTATGATTTCACAGCCAGCTTTTATTGCACCAGTCAAACTCAGCAAAGTAGCTGTCACTTTGGTAGCTGCAAACACACAGCTCTTCCTACTAGCTACTTCTCTCCATGCAAACATTCCTCCCATAACATCTCTTGGAATTGTGAAACTTGCTCACATGTTTTTCGATGTCTGTAGTCATAACACTGGTGAGGACACATTCAGAAATCAGTCACTGAATTAGTTAGAGAAATGTGGGATCAGCTGCAGAGGCATGTAGGGAAAACAGTCCAATTCTTCTTTCATTGCCATCAGTTCCTCATGTTCCCAGGATGGATTCCAAATGTGAACACAGAGCTGCTGAATTCCTGCCAGCTGAAGAACAGCAGAAGAAAATATTTGCAAAGTGTGAAAGGAAACCAGTAAAAGGCAGTCCAGATATTGGTGGGAGTGGGGATGGTGGATGAGGAGAGGAAAAAATTCTCCCTTCGTGCACAGATACGGCACTACGGTCTTTTTTCCAAGCTGAGCTAAATACACTTTTAAAGATGACATGTAGCTGTGAAGACAATTCACAGGTCACAAAGCCTTTCTTGTTGGAATGAGCCTAGTTCAATTCATTAGCCTCGTGTCACATTTAAGTTGTCACAAATCCTTCCATTAGGCAGGAAATTAGTTTACCCACTGGTGAGCCAGAGAGATGAAACACAGGAACCGCATAACTAGAAATTGGACTTTGCAGAAAAACTGACAGGTTCACTTGACAGAGTAGATGAACTTCTCTGGGGGTTTGTAAACCCTTCATCCAATCTGTGCCCCTGAGCAGGAGCAGGTGCGCTGTTCTGACATGAAACAAAATGGTGAGGGTTAGTGCCTGAACGGAAGATCAGACCTCAGTACATTTCAAGCTCAATGAAACTCCATCACTAATCATCTCCCCTCTAGAGCACTTGGGCACCGGAATGATTAGAAAGAAAGATATTCCCTGAAGCGTGATTAGCGTAACAGACAACGGCTGCACTAGAGGACCACCCAGAAAATAATTAGTAAATTAGCAGGATGGGATATTGAAACATAAATATGCATGTGTACAGTAGAAAGGAAAGTAAAAGATATTGTACTTTTTATCCTAATTGCCATGCAGGGGTAGATACTGAAAGCATCAACTTGTTGAAGATACTGGAATCAATTACAATTACAATGTCAATTAAAAGCTGTTCGTTTGCTAGAGCTGCTAACACAGTTAGGGCCTTAAATACAAACCAGCTCTTGGAGAGTAGAAAGTTGACGTGGATCTGCTGATCCGTGGTAACGTTGTGTATATGTGCAGCTCAGCCCAAAGCAAACACAGCGGAATTCAAGTTAATACAGCCACTAATGGAAAAGGGATACTCTAAATTCAATTATCTTGTATTTGCCATGAGCTAGGAGCATAAACACGGGTATTTACTGCAGATTAGTTAATGTGTGCTCTTACTTGGGATAACTTGTTCAAGTTCCACAGCCTTAAGTTGCATCTGTGGAACAACGTACAGTTTTCTGCTAAGAACAGTAAAATCATCCATAATAAAAGCAAAATCTTTTTGTATGTTCAGCCTGCTGTGGTCTAATGTGCCTTGTCTGCACAACCATTAGAAATGGTCCCTTCCATCAGAAGAGGAGACCAGATTTGGACCACCCAAGGAACATGAACTTACATAAACCCATGGGACCAGATGAAATTCATTCCATGTCCTGAGGAAGTTGAGTGAAATAGTTGCCAAAGTCTTTAGGGAGACCTTACCGTGACCTTTCAATACTTAAAGAGGACTTATGTCAGAGAAGAGGAGAATATTTTACCAGGCTCTATAGTGACAAGACAAATGCAACTGGTTTTAAACTGAAAGACAATAGATTTAGATTTGATATAAAGAAGAATTTTTTTATTATGTTGGTGATGAGACATTGGAACAGATTGTCCAGAGAACCTGTGGTTGTCTCATCATTGCAAGTGTCCACGGTGAGGGCAGACAGGACATTGAGCAATATGCCCTAGTGGAAGATATCCCTGTCCATCGTCAGATGATCATTGAAAGTGTGTGATTCTATGACTCTACGATGTATGCCTCAGTCATTCTAAGAACTTGTCATCACAAGCAGCCGCTTTTTGCTTTCTTACAAAGCTTTGGCCAATTTCAAATATTTTAAGAAACATGATAAATCACACCAGTCTACAAGGCTATTTTCAAGATTGGCAGCTCTGTGAAGAAGGATATAAAATTTTAAAAGCAGATTAGATGAGTTTTTGAGTCTTTGGTGGTGGATTAACAGATGGCTGGTGAAAGAATGCAAATAAAATCGAATATGTTCATATTTCAGGGGAAAAAAAATTACAGAACGTTAAAAAGAGGAGGAAGGGTAGTGCTATAATAAAAATAACACCTACAACAGATGTTCTGGAATTGAATTTTCCAGGGTAATATTTTCTCCTAAAGATTATTTTTATTATTCTTTTTTACATGAGATGTGGAAGCAGAACAAGGAAAGGTAGAAAAGGAAAAAGATATGTGAAAGAAAAATATAAAAGGATATAAAGTACGGATTTTCTCAGCTGTCTTGGAATAATGTTTCTCTGTTTTACACATATCTTAAGGAAATTTTGAGGTGCGTGAATGAGTTTGTATAAAGCCAAGGTGCCTCTTTGTGTAGATACAAAATTAAACCAATCGCAGGCGATAAATGCATTAGAATATGATTTCTTGCTGAACTAATCTATTGAAACATATTGGATGGAAAGATTTGTAGTCTTTCCAAAGTTTGTCTCTATAATGCAGTAAAGCATATGATAACTCCCTACAAAAATGGCTTCGTGTGTGATTTTAAAAATAACTGCAGCCACACCATATTGCTTATATTTTAGAAAACTTGAGGTGCCAATTGAGAAATGCTGCTGTACCATGCTAATGAGTACCAAGAGAAGAACCCTCCAATATGTTTAGAGTGAGTGCACGATAAAAAAAAATGTTAAACAAGAAGAAAACTTATTCTATGAGAAAATTCATTTGCATATAATAGCCTGCTTTTGCAAAATCTGTGCAAGAACAGACACTCAACTGAGCATGTCTTTACAACACAGCCCTTGGAGACAAAAAAGGAGACAAAAGACTAGACAGAAAAATGACCAAAAAAATTAATGAAAATAAAAATGTTGGTAGAGGAATGTTGCAGTTTGAAAATTACCAGAATTTTCAGACGTATAGGTTTGTGCTTTCATGAAGAAAACATTTATTTTGCTTTAAGAAGACCTCCCCCTCCAATGACAGAGTTCAGACGGTTATGATCAGAAGTACAATCCAGTCAGGTGCCCTGTGATAGGACAAGGGGCAATGGGTACAAGTTGGAGCACAGGAGGTTCCATGTCAACCTCAATAAAACATTGTTTGCTTTGCGAGTGACATAGACTGGAACTGCCTGCCAAATAGATTGTGGACTCTCCTTATTTGGAGGCTTTCAAAACCCTCTTGGATCCATTCCTCATTACCTGCCCTAGGTAAGTCTGGTTTTGGCAGGGGGTTTGAACTAGATGATCTCCAGAGGTCCCTTCCTACATCTACCTTTCTTTATTCCCTGAGGTTAAGAAGTTTTATTTAACTCTGGCTTTACCTAATGAATTATCCTGGTGAGGTCAGAAATGTTCTTGGAAGTAACACAGCCTACCGGATTTATAAAAATTATGTATGCTTACCCAGTGGCATAATACATAATTAATTAAAATCACTAATCCTTGTTTAACGATATAGCTTACTTATAAGCCCAACCTTAAAAATGATCCTTTCCTGTTTTAAAAAATACGTAGAATCAACACAAGTCTTAGCAACACGTTTAAATACTAAATTATTACATTTTAAGGAAGTGAACATCTCATTTTGCTTTGAATTTAGCTGTAATTTCTTCCCATTTGACTGTTATGTATCATTAGGCTCTAAACTTAAGAACATTTAATTATCAAGTGTCTGTTTCTTTCTCTAATAGCAAGTGCAGGCACTCATGGACCATAACAATCATAACTATTTTATTGCTAACACAACAGACAGACATCCACACGAAATACGTAATTGGAATGCATGTTTTATAGTCTTTCATGTATTTTGGTTCTACTCTGAGTAGACATCGATGCCAGAAGTGGTTACAGATTTCAGGAGTGTCACAGTAGGACTAAATACAGCGAAAAAAGTAATAACTAAGACATTCAGATGAAATAGCAGCAGTCCTGGTACTGAAACCTGAGGAAAGCCACTCGTCACTGGTCTCTACTTGGAGGGCCTTTCACTGTTGAGTATGATCATCCAGCCAGCGGTCCATCCATCAGATCCATGAGTCTCTTAACTTAGAGACAAGATTGACATGTCAGACCGTGTCAGATTGGGACCCTTTTCACAAGTCTGGGTAGATGATATCTGCTGCTCTTCCCTTACCCATCAACACTGTCTTAAAAGGACATCCTGTTTGTCATGCAGAATTTCCTCCTAGTGAAGCTATGTCCGCTGTTATGAATCACCTTATTTTTCCATGTGCCCTAGCAGAGCTTCCAAGAGGATCCATAGATGGCACAGAGATGCTTATATTTCCTCAGGTCTTCTCTTTTTATCCCTCTTTAAAAGTGGGCATTATGTTCCCCATTTCCTGGCAGTGGGAATTTCACCTGAGTTCATAGGCAAGTATAGTGACTTAGACACTTCATCTTCCAATTATCTCAGAACCTGAAGGTGCATCTTGTCAGGGTCCAGAGAATTTTGCAGCTTCAGGTTCCTTAAATGATCTCAAACATGATCTTCTACAGTGGGTGACTCTTCATTCTCCCAGTCTCTTCTTCTGCCTTCTGCCACTTGGGTGGTGTGCTGCAGTACCTGATAGTGAAGACCAAGGCAAAAAAAAGGTCATTTGGTATCTCAGCTTTCTCCATACCTAAGCTAACCAAGTTTTCTCATTCCCTTAAGGAAAGAACCCTCATGCTCCCTAGTCTTTCTCTTATATAGTCTTCTGAAACAATACAAATCTACAAAGAGTTTCACTACTCCTAGTATCCAAATTAATGCAAAAAAAAATCAATTTACCGAAACACAGGATCTGCTGTCAGGTTCTCACTGAAGAATAAAGTGAAACAACAGCTTTGTGAGACAATTAGCAGGTTTTCAGGAGAGCAGTGTGAGAATTAGTTGTTACTTTTCACATTCAGCTTGTTTTTGCTCTTTCTTGCTGCCTGAGAGACTTGTGAACGGAAAAGCTGGTGTTGGCTACACCAGCTTCTGTTTGTGTGTTTGAATCACTGATGTTTTAATTTGTCATTTTATGGAGAAGTACGTGAGAAACATGATTACTATAAAAAATTCTATGAGATGGTTTGATTTTGTGAACTAAGGAAATTTATTTACGGTGTGGCACCAGGGGCAGCGGGTGTGTGGGTTACTGAGGACACACCTTGAGGTTACAGCAAAGCACTTCTATGGCCCACAAGTTATCATAATCACACCCATCCTTTACATAGTCAGCAAGGGTACAGCCTACACCTGTCGGTTGCCACGGTGATTCAGCGCTGATAGCCTCACCCTGACAACCTTCCCCCTTATCTTATCTTCAGGGGCCCTGTGCTTGTGAAGGAAAAAGTCTTCAAGAGACAGGACAGCATCCAGTTTCCCTCCATCAAGCCCCTAGCTTGCTATCTAATTAACAGCATACAGATCGTTTCTGGTCAGTTTTAAACCTAACAATTCTGGAAGTTAAAAGGCTACATAAAATGAAAAAAACCTGTGTTTTTCACCCTGTTCTCTTCTAAACAGCTTAGGGTTGGTTCAGAGATGTGTTCTGCATATAGTTCCAAGTCTAAGTGACCTGTTAAGCAACTTAAGATTAATACTTGTCATAACAAAATCATTTTGCAAATTATTTCTCACAAATGTGGATTCCCAGCGTTTCCAACTGGTGCTTGTAAGATATCATAGCATCTTAAAAAATGGTACTGGTTTCTAAATATGTACAGCAGAAGGTTACCAAAAGACATGCAAAATCACTTCAAAAGAACATCTAAGCATATTTTCAACAGAATAGCAGAAAAATATATAGCATAGAGAAACACTATACAGAATGTGGATATTATTTAGAGTCCAATACATGTGAGAGAATTCATGTGAGAGACTTTCTAAAATCTTCTGAGAAACGTCCTTGGATTTTATTTTTACCCAGAACTTGCCCACTGTCTGGCATCAGACATGTACAATAGTGGGATTATCCACACAGAGAATTTCACTGAAAGGAATATCACGGCAGAAGATCTCTCCCATGACTCTCTGTTGGCTGCAAAAGCAGAGTTTCATCCATTATTTTTGTCTTTTTGTTTTACTACAAGAAATCCCAGTGAAATAACAGGGGGTCATGCACATCTGAGTTAATTAGTATGCTGCCAGTGCTTATGAATGAAGCCTGGTAGCACTCACATATTGTCCTGAAAGAAACACTACAGCCAGAAGTCCCTTTTGGCTCACGTCAATTCAATACATTTTGTCTTAAAAAGGGAAGTTAAAATGGAAGAGTTAGTAGAAAAATAAATACCTCAATTAAAAATAATTAATAATTGAAAAATTGTCCACAAAGTATTGGAACATCTGCAAAATTGAGAATTTTAACCTGTAACTAATTTGTTTGCAGCTTCTTCATTGTAGTATGAATTGTGTACAAAACCTATCGGTAAGTCAAAACACAGACACACCCCACAAAAACATGCTTATGCTGAGAAAAATGGTTTTGTTAGTTTTACAGTGTGAAAAAATGGACATATAATATTTGACATCAAATATGCACCAATCTAAAAGTATTAGCTGTTTTCAATTAAAAAATTGTTCGTTTTTCTTCAAGCATTGGCCTTTTAGCGTCATCCGCCAACATTTAGGTTCTGTAGGCAAAACATGGTCTTGTGGGAACAACCAGACAACTTTATTGCCTGCTGTTTGCACACTGCATGAGACTGGAAACACAGCTCTGCCGCAGGAGTGTACTCCAGCTCGCTAATCCTAGAAGTGCTGACTTCTGAGTGCTGCTCTGAAAAAGACAGTAATAAAAGATTCATTTTTCTAGCTCAAGGACACTGAGAACAGAAGGGAGCAGCACTCCTTTTTTGAAAGAGACCATCTGGCCCTGTGCTCTGCCTTTACAGGCTGCAGAATTTGTATCCTGAAACTGGATTAAAATGTTTCTCAGAGAATAACCTACAGTGCTTATAAAAAATCTAAACAATAGCAAGTCCGTGGCTTCTTTTGGCAAGTTCTTCAAATGGTTAACTAACGCATTTTACTGCGTTTTATTTCAAGGCTGAATAAACCCAACTTCTGTTCCCAGGAACTGGATGTTCTTAGGCTTTAATCTGCAAGATTAAGAAACTGATTAAGAAAATGATTAAAATATCATTTATACAGCTACACATGTATGCAGTGTGATCAAGCAACTTCATTTTCTCTTCAGTAAATGAGTAAATTAAATTCCATCAGTAACCCACTTCAAGGATTGGCTTCTACATCTGGGTAATTCCTACAGCCCTTTGAATTACCTTCAGTAAGGTCATATTTCCAATGCGTTGTAGACCTGACACAGGATGAATTCTTCAAGTTCTTCTGGATACTGTGTGCAGAGGTTGTTTCCTTTATGCACGCACAGACAACATTCACTGAACACTATACTGAACATCCACGTTGTTGTCTCCGACAATAGTTTTTTCTCAAGCTGCTGCTTTCCAGGAGGAAATCTCTCATTCTGCTGCTGAAGTCTGTGCCACTTCCCACGTGCAACAAATTGCAGTGTCAATACAGCACTGAAACACATTTTGCTGAATTATTATCTCATACCCTGGAGATCTGGTACATGGTATAACAACATCCCTTTCTTTTTGTTTACTTCTTCCATTGTTTCATACAATGTACTTGCAAAGATTATCATCCGAATACATAGAATATGATTATTTATTAAAATATTGGGTAGTAGCAGATCCTGAAGGACTCTCTGTGCTCCCAGCTATCATAAACCCTGGCACTTGTTTCTTCCCCCTTAAATTCCATTTTCCACTTTTGAACACATCAGATGTGGAGTATAAGACCAGCTGATAGTGTATATTGCATGCCTTAGCAGAATAAGAAAACTTTGAAGTATTTAAAGTGTATAATTGCTTCAATAAAGTGGCTTTATCACCTGATCAAAGAGTATCACAAGATTTCACGTTCTCATTATATTTTCTAAGAAAACAGTATTTTTATACTAATTTCAATTGCCTCATTACATGTGCTCTGCATAAATACCTGATGAAGATAAACAATGACTTTTCCAATATGATGTTAAGGGTTCTATGTTAAATAAGGATTTTAGGATTGCCAAGGGTTACAAATCCCTGAGAAAATTAGCCAATTAAATTAATTAGTGTGCTAATGGATCAAAATGAATACAGGGAGGGTTTGGAAAACAACCCATGAATTGCAGGAAAAAACTCGACGCTAACTTGATTGGAGGAAAAAAACAACACTTTATTCACCCCACATAGAAATACTTACACACAAAGACATATGGAGATTAATCACATGTTCTTACATAACTGAGTCAAACTGCCAATGTCCAGCCCCTCAAAGGGAAGAGACTTTCAGCCATTCCTGCTTCTAGTGGAAATGTTGTATCCAGCACGTCCACGCACAAGTCCCTAAACATCAGAGGGCATTTTGAAGTCCAGTTCTCTGTTCCATGTGCTTCCACATCAGTCCTCCATTTCCAAATTGTTGATTTCTACTGTCACAAACAAGGAGAGAAGTCTTTCCATTTCAGCAAACCGTGGAAACTGAATAAAACTTCTTTCCACCAGTCCCCAAGTTACCAGACTTTCTCTCTGCTCACCATGTTCCCAGGGCAAGATGGCTCCTGTGTCTAGCTCAAAGATGTGCTCTCCCTCTGAACACAGATGAGAAGTACAGATGGTGTCCAAGGAGAATGCACTAGCAGACACCCAATACTGAAGCTCCAAACCAATTCTACCAGCCCAAAGCCCCTCCTTTCACAGAAACACATAAATTAAGCTTGTAGTTAGAAGTACAAACATCACCAAAATTCTCAAACCATTACAAAGACCCAGATCCTTCTTTGCAGGACATGAAAAGAAGGATACCGCTCTCTACTCTTCAGAATGAAACACACACAGGCTTTTAAACATAAAAAAGTAAGAAAGGATCAGTTCATGTAAGTATCTCACAAACCAGCACTGTGTTAGATGGAGTCATCTCCTCTTGTAATGTTTGCATTGATAGTGTACGAACAGAAATACCTAGGCTGTGTTTTCTAGAAAAAAGTAATCTTTGGTTTTTTTAACATCTCTAAATAATGCTGAGCACGTTCATTGTCTCCTGTTGTGTAGTCTGCATTTTCTCATTCAGGTAGCACCGACTTCACAGACACTCTATTATTACTCTTACCCATTGCACTGGTTTTGGCGAGGATAGAGTTGTCTTTAGAGCACTTTGTGTGGTGCCATGTTTTGTATTTGTGATGAAACCACTTTGTGACAGAGTCATATTTTAGATTCCCCACCCCACCATCAGGTACACTAGGGCTGCACATGAACTTGGGAAGCACAGCTGGGACACCTGGCCCCAACTGACCAAAGGGATATTTTCAGATGATGCGGCATCTCAGGAAGAAAGAAGGTGTGGGTGTTTGAAGTGATAGTGTTTGCCTTCCCACGTAATTGTTAATACAGCCTGGCTATCCTGGAAACTGCTGAACACCTGCCTGATGGTGGGAAGTAGTAAATGAATTCCTTGTTTTGCTTTGTATGTGTGCACAGTTTTTGCTTTTGTTTTGGTCTGACTTTGGCAGAGCTTGTTAGTGGGAGGAGGCAGCTGGCATGACCATTGTAAGAAGCTTCATGAAAGCTCTCTCCACTCTGGGTCAGACCCTCTCTGGCTCAGACTTGGCAAACCAGCACCTCTATGAATTTTTAAGTTTCCTGGGGTTTATTTAGGAATTTACTTGTTCCTAAATAAATATATATTTTTAGGGTTTTTTTTATTTGGGCTTGTATTTTCTGGCAGTTCCCATTTGTGTTTGGTGAGTGACAAGGGAGACACAACCATGTGGTTGCACAGCTTTGGGCAGAGGAATCGCAAGGGGAAGCATCCCAGACCAGCCAGTTCCCTGTGCCTCTTATGGAGGTCAACAGTGGGAATCAGAACCCTTTGCAGCCCATGGAGGACACCATGCCGACTGACCCTTAAAGAAGCCTTGTGCTGGCGCAGTTCATAGATGGAGTGTCTGCAGGTTGCAGGGCACACCCGTGCTGCTCCGACACAGTCCTGTGAGGGACACACCATCTTGCCATGGGAAAGAACTCAGAAGAGTCTTTGACCCGAGAGGAAGGATGTAGCAGATCTAAGCCTGGGAAGTTTCAGTTAAGAACCACATGCACATGTTCCCTCTCTGTCTTTTGGGCGATCGAGGGTTAAGAGAGTTAAGTTAACGGTTGAACTTGATGATCTTAAAGACCTTTTCCAGACTAAATGATTGTATGATAAGCGATGAGTGAGTTTTTCATGCTTGGTTTATTTATTTTTGTCTGTGTTCCTAAGATGTTTGCTGATTAGGGAGAGTCTTTCCCTGGATTGGCCAGTCTTAGCTAAATTGGTGCCAGCTTTGCCTATCAAAATATCTTTAACTCAGATGATGGTTTTTGAACTTCCAAGTGTCTCCATCTCATCACGGAGGGGAATAATTGAGCATCTGTGGCACTGACACCAGTGGATTGCTACAGTAGTTCTGCCTTTCTGGCAGTAATTTGCTTCAAAACATTTTAAGAAAGTTGGGTTTTTTGTTGTTTTTCTTTTCCTTGACATTATTTTGCCTCTTTTTAAGTTTCAGCTGCTATTGCCGTGTTCTTGAGAGGCACGTATGACTTCTCTGGTGTCTGGAAGTACTGACAAGATGATGAATACGAACAGCTGAAAATTTCTTTTGTGTGTTTTGTTCACAGGTCCTTTGTGGTTCTTGCTTTGAGGATTGAGTTGACTGAGCGTTCTGGATTCTGTGCTGCCATCAGGTTGAAGATCTTTTTCTTGTGCGGTTGCCATTTTACGCTATAGTGTTTGGACAGGTCAAATATGTTTATCTTCAGTCCCTTTCTTGCTATACACATCAAGACTGCAGCAGTGCAAAGTGAACTTTGGAACTGTGTGTAGCATATTTCTAAACACACTGCCCTTGAAAGCAGCCCTGTGAATTTGGACCTTCTGATAACACCTTACACATGCAAGCACTATTGAAACCCTTGTTTTCTCCGTGGGCATATTCGTTCTAGTGGACACAATAATCACGATTAAAATGATTTCTTCTTCTCCTTTCCAAAGAAGACAAACATCCTTCTCACTTGCGTTATTTTGTATTAAACTTTCTTCATTTGTAAGCAATAATTTGAAGGTGATGGGCGACATAAATAACACGTTGAAGCAATTAATGTAATTTCTGTCTTTCCCCAAGTCTTTGCAGATGTCAGAAAGGAACAGACAGAAAAAAGAACCTAAGTCTTTTATTCTCCAAAAGACATAATGTATGCATTGTACATACAGCTTTATGTTCTAAGACTCATGCTGTATGTACTTCTTTGTAGCGTGCCGGCGTACCCTGTCTGATCCCATGTCAGTGATCTTTCATCGTCTTTCATCTTCACTCGCTGGTTCAATTTCACCAGACAGATGAGTTGTGCTCATTATCTCAGAAGCACTGGCAGTGCTGTCCCTGCATCCATACACCAAAATTATACTGAAACCAGCAAACTCCATTACTATGCTTTGTTGCAAACATCTCTGCTGCAGGTTTACTCCCTACTAGCATTTTCGTACTATACCTGCCTGCCAGCATGGCAGATGTGGTGAGACACTGGCACTGCCTTTCTCTATAAATGTTTTTGGTATCAAACAAAATTTTTCTTCCATGAAGTCACTTGATTTCTTTTTTTATCCAACAAAACCTCAACGGTCTGTTTTTCTTAAGCAGCATTAGAATACTTTACTTGGGGAGACTTTAATGCATTACTCCTGCAACCAACCTGATTACTCAGTCAGTAAGTTCAATGAATTAACTGAGTTTAGCAATGTCTTTACTTCTCATTTGTTTTCTGTTACTACTGTTTCTGTCAATGTGGTAGAGTTGACATGTGAGAGCAGTGCTTTTAGCTCATCAGAGTGTTCATCTGCGAGATAACATTGCTTTTAAAACTCTGAAATCCTGGGAATGTTCAAATGGCAATATGAGAACGTGTCCACGTTTGCTGGGAAGGAACCAGAATGTGGAAGGTTTTGAGCACTTAATAACTGAGAACAAGACTGTACCTTTGATTGTTCTGTTGTGAGAAATATAATAAAGCTGAAAGTACAGCCAAGCATTTGGGACAACACCGTGAAAGCCAATTTCTGTTTGACTTGATAGAAAACATAAACCCAGACGGAAGTACTCCAGGAGTATTATTGCAAGGCACAAACCAATCTAATAATAAATCAAGAAATGAAAATACTTTGACCTCAAAATAGTAATTTAATCCTTACATTGTAAAACTGAGCTAGAAAAACAAGCAATCAAGGCTGGTTTGATTAACTGCCAAAGTTACAATAGATTCGTGAGAAAAGTGATGTTACTCTCTCCACCCTGATCTCCATCCCTACTACCAGGAACCAGTTCCTGGTGCTCGGATGACTGAGCTGATTTTTACATGTTTTTCCTCTCTCCTTTCCCACCATTTTTCTTCCTTTCTCACATTCATCTTGTAGCCATTAATTCAGTATTCTCTGCTCTGCTCTAATGACTTTTCTTTCCCACACAGTTCCATACTCCTGCCTTACCCAAGTGGTATTTGATGGATGGGCAATACCAGGTCTCAGACACGTAGTTTTCAACTACATGAACTGTCTGACCATGCACATTTTGAAGAGATGTCAGACAAATGAGGTAAGTAGCATCAGAGAATGAGGCATTGTATGGTGAATTAGTGAAAAATGGACAATTGAGTTAGAGAGTAAAAATTCATCCATAGGAAGAATTAATACAACAAAATGATGAAATCACGTATCACAGACTCACAGAACATTAGGGATTGGAAGGGACCTTGAAAGATCATCTAGTCCAGTCTGCCTGCCAGAGTAGGACCACCTAGACCAAGTCACACAGGAACATATCCAGGCTGGTTTTAAACATCTCCAGAGAAGGAGACTCCACAACCCCCCTGGGCAGCATATCACGAGTTCCAATCAACTGTCGTAAGTCTTCTAACCTGAGAAAATAAGAATAGGAATGCTAAACTTCCTGTTACAGCAGACTAACTTTGCACTGCTCTATAACAATATTCCAGGAAAAATGCAATCAGAATAGCTTTCCTGTGTTTTCTAAAATATTCAGGCTTTTACTGACCTAGATGGAGGAGGCACTGACTTGTTTAATCTCTTCTTTACTCTCAGAATCACCCATCTGTGGCATTATCAATACTAAGTGACAGGTATAATGGCTCATTTGCTTCTTCCCCTCTCCTGATTAAGATTATTTAGTGCTGGCTTGGATTTCTCAGTGTTGTTAAAACACAGCAGAAACCCAGAGACAATACAGTAAAGAAAAGATAGCAAGTTTTATTAACAGAGAGTAAAGGAAGGGTTAAAGGACAAGTGAATAAAGAAAATAAGAAAAAAATGCCAACAGCTGATGAGCCTAGTCAGGCCTCCCCACCTCACCGATGTGAAAATGCATGGATGCCACTAATACCATGAAACCTGTTCTGGCTTTTCTAAGAGAGAAAGAAAACAGAGACAGATGGAAGATGGATTGCCTTTCACCAGGTCTGTGTAGCAGCAGAGAGAGGCTGCTTGAGTAGCCACTCTGTATCCAACTGGACACCAGAAAGAGCATGTATTCCGCATTCCAAGAGTCTCAAATGGTTATGGAAGAGGCTATCTGGCTGTTGCATGTAAAAAGGGTCAGGAGTCAACCCAGAACTTCACCATAGACATTTCTGCATCTGAACAGTATACCAGTTTTATTTAATCAAATAAATGGATGTGGTCTATCTTGACTTCAGTAAGGCATTTGACAGGGTCTCCCTCAGCATCCTCACAGTCAGATTGAGGCAGTGTCGACTGGATAATTGGGTGTTGAGGTGGATCGTGAACTGGCTACAGGATAGAAGCCAGAGAGTAGTGGTCAATGGGACACTACTACAGTTGGAGGCCTGTAACTAGTGGAGTCCCTCAAGGGGTGGTGCTGGGACCAGTCCTATTCAATCTATTAATGAATGACTTGGACAAGGGATTAGAGAGTACTGTCACCAAGTTTGCTGATGACACAAAGCTGGGTTGTGTCACCAACACCCAAGCAGACTGTTGTTGCAGTTCGAAAACTACCAGAATTTTCAGATGTATAGATTTGTGCTTTCAAAGCTATAAAAAACCTTCTGTTGCTTTGGGAGGACCCCCCTCCCCCAGTGACCTGTCCTGGGGTATGGTGACACTGTCCAAAGTACCTGCCTTAAAGGGGTGTTGCTAGGTTAAAACCTAAAAATCATCTAGTCCCAAACTCCCTGCCACCTCCCACTAGACCAAGTTACCAAAGCACAGTCCAGCCTGGCCTTGCACATATCCACGTGTGCAGAGTGCTTTGTGTTGATCCAAAACACTGACTCCTCTTCATACATCCCTATAGTCAGTAAATGCCTTTGCAGCTTTCCCAAAATAAAATAACTTCTGACGATGAAAAAAGCTCTTTGTAAAATCCCTCCTATTGTTAGTAGAAAACACAGTAAGTTTGTATCACTTGTAACATTTATAACTTTATTAATTCTATCCTTTTCCAGACCATTTCCTGAGGATTATAAATGTGTTAAACGACCTATGTCCCAGCACCTATAGTATCACTCTGTAAGATTTCCCTGCTGTGAAAATTGGGCATAAACATCTAGTCTTTATTTTTGATCATTTTAGCCACTCACTGACCTAGTTTTCGACAGTTTCTTTAGAAGCTTCTAGTGGAGCTCCGAAGAATGTGCTGTTAAAAGCTTCTGAAAAATCCAAGTACACTGTTTTGACTACCTACACGGTCATGATGTGTCTCAGAAGCTGATGATATTGCTTCCCATCAGGAAATAGACGCCTATCCATTTCATGTCAGAAGACCTTGCTGTTCTTGCCTGCACTATTCTGATGGGAGTGTTAGCAAACCTGTACACAAGTCAAACCAGAGAAGGAAGACAAAATCAGCAGCCACAACGGTGTGCAGAAGTTCACTGGCATGCTTACGATGGCTTTTGCTCTTAGGTTGTGTTGTGACTACTCCATCTATTGTTTCCTTTTGGCTTTTTAGTTTAAGTATCTTAATCTCTGAAGGCAGATCTGAGAAAGCAGATCTCACTTGCTGCAGGACTAGAATATCATATTCTGTAGTCTGAGAGATCACAAATCATTAACCCAAACAGGAGGCAAGGAGGGAAATGAGATACAGCCTTTGCTGGGACCAAGAGATCCAAAAAACGTGGGAAGACTGCAAAGCTAGTTCTTTGTTCTACAATAATTACTTCATAATGCCACTGAAATAGTCACTAACAGCAGAATTAACATTGTTTTGATTCCTGGTGTTTCAGGAGAGAGAGGAAGTGCTAAAGAAGAGAGAAAGGATGGATGGGAAGGAGGAAGAGAGGGAAGATGGGAACTAAGAAGGAAGGGAGGGAGGGAGCAAAAAGGAAGGAAAAGAAAGAAGTCAACTTGATTCCCCAGTTACCCAACCTTGAATCGCTTTACAGAGTAGTGGAACCTTCTTTTGTTATCTCTGCACAATACTTCTGTTCAGTTCGCTCCATCTATTAGAATAGAATTCTTTGGCTAGGTCTGCTGTGGCTTTGTGACACGAACAACATGAACTGCTGGAGTAGAAAATGTAGCTCCTTTACATTCTGAATTGTCATTTAAATTCTGCATCTCCAGAAACAGAAATTAAAACCTCTTAATTTTGGGACTGAGCTTTATGGTGCCCGTAGATTTTGATGTAGCTCTCTGTGGATGCAGTGTAAGTGCAGCCATTTTCAGGACTGTGACACAGCTCAATTCTTAAACCATGATGCACCCAAACTCAAAGGAATGTGAAGAACTAATAGAGTCTCATTGCAAATCCTGCCTGTGGTACATAAAAATGTAATACAGAGCGTGTAGTAATTGTCTTCTCCAGATGGGAAGTCCTATGAAAAATAGTTTTATTTGTATTCATCAGCAATGCATCTGCTTCCAGACACATCCGTTTCAAAGACTTTAATAGTCACATCATTAATTTCAATACACGGTGGAATGGCTAAATGAAAATAAAAAGACTCCTGTCAAAATTGTAGCTATAAAAATTGCTGTACACACTCGTATGTCAGAGTTTGGTGGCTTTTGGATTTGGTCTCCAACTTTTCAACAAAGCAGATGGAATTACGACATCTGTCTTGTAGAAGAAGCTCGGACGTACATTAAGCGTGTGACGTGCAGTAGCTTTCTGCAGGGCGATTCTCAGGCTTTAGACAGAAGAACAAAAAAGAAAAAGCACTTTATTTCATGTGTAACATAAAATAATCACATTTTATGAGTCCTAGAATACTGATATCCCCTGTAAGCGAAAACATTCATTGCTCTTCACATTTATTTCCGCAGATGTAAAAATACACCTCAATTTAATTCATTCTTTGGGAATACACAGATTTGTGCTATTTCCTTGAAAATTTTCACCAGTCAAGCTTATGGTCTTTTTTGTCCAAAAATGACAGAAGTGCTGGAATAAGGACCTGTTGGGAAGACACAGGAATCGTGAGGTTCTAGTCTCTGCAGTGCAGGTGATGGTTGCACCAGGGACTAGTAAGTACTGTAGTGAGAACGGAAGAAAGTAGAGTCGTGCTTTGATGCAAAGTCATAATCCAGGAACATTTCCATCACACTGTTGAACAATGAGCCACCTGCCTTCACCACAGTCTTCCAGATTACTGTCAATACAGGAAGAATAAACTCATATATTGTGATGGGACCCTGAGCCAGCAGCACAGCTTTGAGACAGACGTTTACAGACACTCTCTTTATTCCTTAAGAAGACAGAACAAGTTTTCAAAGCATCCACCTCCAGAACAAAAAACAACAACAAAACAAACCCCAACCAGATTTTATTTGAGCATAAACCACAAATAAAAAAAATAAGTGCTCCTGGTCTTTTCTGTAATTGATCAACAGTATAAAATACCAGCAGCATCTTCTCAGGTACCTCTGGTCCTCCTGAAGTGTTGTCTCACCCCTTTGTGGTCAGGCTGCTTGCTGTCTCTAGGTCTCTCTGCATGAAGTTCGGATTCCTGCCTGCAGCTCTTGCCTTTCATCTTTGTCGGCAGTGGTCCTGTAGACTCTAGGAAATGCCCTTTCCAATTTCTTCTAGGTTTTTTTTTAAGGTTGCCTCAAAACAGGTATGGACCGGTTAGAGAAATCTGGGGCTTAACAAAAATAGTGAAAGGTTTAGAAGACATAGTCAAGCTGAGAAATTTTGGACCATTTAATAGAAGAAAGAGAAGAAAGACAAAGTTGTAATCTTCAAATGTATAAAATCATCTGCAAGCATGAAAAAAATGGGTTAATTTCTATTCTTTCTGGTGTGAGTACAAAGTGAAGTCATCTATTAAAATAATTTGAATACTGGACTTCAGGGAAAAGTTTCTAATGATTTTAATAGGCGACAGCTGGAGCAGAGATTATAGTTTTAGAATTTAAACTTTCAGAACAGGTTAGGACAGTATTTTAGGGGAATGGTCTACATACTCAGGGCAGAGATCCTCTCCCAAGGACCGATTTAACTTAATTCCTATGATTCAGAACGTTTCCATTCAATTTGTTGCTCATGGCTTATCATCTCCTTTAATTTTTGACAATCTAAACATTAAGTGTAGTCTTAGGAACTATAAGATGGCAAGAAAGCGAAAGTCAAAACTGGCTGAGCCATTTTGGGAGTAAGTGAGCGTTTACCCTATTAAGCTGACTTTGCTTAGTGTCTCTGGCATCAGCGTTATTGTGTCTAGAACACTTGGTGTAAACAGAGATATTTATGCCCATCTCCCAATTAGAACAGGATAAAAAGTCTTATTCACTGTATCACCTGAGCTGATGCCTTTTTACTGCTAAGCATCATTCTGCCTTAGATAATCCCTATTTAAAATTCTGAATGAAACAGGCTGTGCTGAGAGCTCAGATTTTAGTACCTCATAAAAAAATCAGAAATCAGATACACGTCGAAACGGCAGCGTGGTGACAGGATGTAGATAACAGCAGTTCGGTATTTCAATTAAAGCATGTAAGGTCAGAATAAATGTTCTCCTCATATTAAATAAGACTTGAAGAGTATTCAAATAGCCTTAGATTTTAGAAAAATCGATAGAAAAATTCATTTCCGTGACAAATGGATAAATAAGGAAAAGTGCACAGGGAAGGAACCGCTAGGACTGCAAGCTATTTACTAATAGCAAACAAATGTGAAAATGAGGTAGATAAATTATCTGTCTCCTCTTCATGCTGCAGTTTTATTCCTGAAACGCTTTCTCAGAGAATCATATTTTTACACATGACAGCTCGGGGAATCCATTTCTACTGGGGACGAGTTTATTACAGCTGTCTTCCTTTTCAGAAAAGGAAAAATGAAAACAAAAAGGCTAAAAGTTGATTTGAAATTAAAAAACTCACCTACGTAATACAAAATTAATAAGACAGAGCATTTCAAACGTATCAGTCCAGTTTTTAACCATCTTTCCCTTTTGTTGTGCTTTTATCTATTTTTTTCCTGTCCCTGACCTCTGTCTGTTCTTTAAGTCCAAGTGATGTCTGTTCATCAGGTCCAACCCGCAACCCATCTGCACCCTCCTGAACCTGTGCATCTTGTTACGCGTATGATGGGTTTTGGTGCCACTTGCTCCTTGGCTCCTGGTCTTCACGCCTAACCACCTCACAATGTAGTACCTTTTGTAATTATCCTTTTGAATAGTCTCACAAATATCAGGTGGTTTGTTCAACTTGGTCCAGAATGGAAAACTTTTAATCTACAGCCAGTGATTCTACATCTCCTCAGGGTTAAGAGTAGAGGCACAGCAAGTTACCGTGCTTGCGATGACCGCTGTTAGCTTTCTGTTAACTCTTAATGGGTGTGCATGTTTGAGTTCCACCTTCCAGAATGTAATTGGGACAACAATGGATTAATATATTTTTATATATTTTAATATATTTTTATATATTTTAATATATTTTTATATATTTTAATATATTTTTAGTGGCAGGGAAATTAAAAGAGGAAAACGAGCTCCTAAGTGGTGACTTTGAACTCAATTTTTTATCAGAAAAACACTGCTCTATGCCTAAGGGGTGCAAAAAGAAAGCTAAGTCTCCCCTACTTGCTGTTGAACACTTTGTAGTCTCTCTTACAATTTAAGATTAGCATGTGTTGCTTAAGATACACAAGAAGACATTGGGTTTAAAACTTACTTTAAGATTGTTGCTCTAGTTCAAGTTGTTTGTCTTAGTCAAGAAACATCTGGCAGTCAGTCTGCACAATGGTATAAACCCTTTATTTTCTAACTCTAAGAATGCACAGAACAGATGCAATTCTCTTGTTTCTAGTACCCCATCTCTGTTACTCTTTCCCACATCATCTTGGCTATGAAATTTTGCCTACGGGGTGACATGATAAATTTGGAAGGTTAATTCAGGGAGTATTCTTAGGTTATTAACTCCATGACCTCCTCAGGATAAGTTAACCTTATTGTTTAACACTTTTCCTTAAATGATGCAGTGTTGACTGTAACACTTTAGATTTAAATATGTGCCCTGTGTGCAGTGGATGTGATTTTGCACTTGTCACAAGGCATGAAACATTCAAAGGGTAGATAAGACAAACCCTTCCTTAGAGCAGGGTCTCTTGCAAAGACAGCTTCTACTCATATAAAGTCAAACTCCTACAAGGAAGCTGCGTAAATGTTACAGGAATTTTGTGCCAGTCCCCAAACTGAAAATTATGTTAGAATCTTCTGAGCTCACAGGCTGTATTTTATTTGACTCAGATGTGTGTCTCCTGGATGTACATCTTTGTATTTGACTTACATCATATCGATCTGTGTCTGCAGAAGGCAACATCCTCACGGCCGTCAGTCTTGTCTGTTTATTACTGTGCTAGTCATTAACACCAGCATCTCACAACACAAGCAGCACTTCAGGAAATACTTTCCTTTCACGTAATGCTTTTGTGAACAATTTTGCCCAGAGCAGCCTAACTTCTTTCCATACTACTCTTGCCCATAACTCAAGCTATTTTCTGACTCACTCCCACTTCAGCATTACAATTTTCTGGCGTTCTGGGTACCAGGCTGGCATAGTGCCAAGACCTCGAGAGAGGGATGACGGTACTTTCTTGATGACGGTACTTTATCGATGAAGATGATGGATCCTGAAAACAAAAAACAAATTATAAGAGGGGAAAGGATGTGTAGAGCTGGCATAGAGTAGCTCTTTTCAATCTAGGAGGGGTTTATTGACCAATTAATTCAGTAACAAAGCTGTGAGAATGCCAACAGGTATAGAGAGAGCTTTCAGAGGGATCAACCTTCCCAGAACTTGCAGGGTTCTAGTGGCATTGAAGAAGAAACACCTTCTAAAATTCTGTTCTTTTAATTTGAAGCAAAGAGTTTATGATTTTGAAAACAAGTGGAAGTGGGGTTTTTTAATACGATGTTTTGGGTTGGGTATGGTTTTATTTTTCTCAAGGCTTGATTTCAGGAGCGATTTGGATCAGCCTTGCTGGTAGTCTTGGAAGTATTTGATTATCCATTGGGTTTAACCATAGCTACAGCCGCATGGTCAGTTTACTTTTCAGTTCGTACTCGTTACTTGTTTCTTTAGAAACAGTAGATGAAATACTGTGCTCGTTTGAGTTAGAGCAGAACTAACTTCGTTCAGTGGTTTTACTTTTTAGCTAATTTTTGTCTAAGTGTCTACTCTTTCCAAAGGCAACAGCATATTTTTGCAGACAGTGTCTGCTTCCACAAATAACAATGCTTGGTGTTTAGACCTATCACTGAGGGGTTGGTATGTAGAAAGAATCATGCTCATACTTGCGCCTGTGAAGACCAAAGTCACTGCTAAAACTTGTGTACCACGTTGGAATGCGGTAAGTTAGAGACCACACCTTTGGAAAGGAGTAGATAGGACAGGTGACCCTAAAATGAACAACAGTGTATTCCATCCCATGAACATCATACTGGGTATAAAGCTGAGAGACTATAAGTGTCAAGCTCTCTCCTTCAGTAGCTGCCTTTGAGGATGACTCTGTCTCTCCTGCCTCTGATCTCAGCCTGAGCATTCTTGAATCCAGTTCCAGAATTCAGCTCCTACACTGGTTCTCATCTGACACTGAGTCTCGTCTGGGACTTCCGCAGTATCCACCCACAGCACCAGTGATGACAGAAAGGTAGTTGCTGTTGAAGTGTTGTGTTTAATTTTGGCTATTATATCACAGACAGGCTGGTGTGAAGGATCCTAATTAATCCATCACTACAACACCAATTTACCACAGTCTAGGACATGCGACTTTTTTATTTCTCTTTTATACTTGAAGGCATCTTCCTGTTCCCCCTTAACCAAAGACTTTTCATAGATGTGCTTTCCTTACTTTGACATCGCCTGTGTTCCCTAAAAAGACATTTATTTAAATGAAGCCTTTCATTTCCATTGCAAATGTATGAGGAAGAGACTTAATTTAACTGCTACTTTCGCTTCCTCTCTTGACCCAGATTTTGAAAGAAAAGTCCTTTAGGTGACGGAGGACTTGGGAATTCTAGGCAATTAGAAAAAACATAATAAATCATTCTTAAACATTTCCTAATCATTCATAGTTTTCATTAATTCCTCTTTCTTCCGACTGAGTTTTGTTCATGACTGTTTTCAGCTTCGGAGATAAATCCTTTTAATGTCTTATAGCCTTGATTCTCAAAGGCTTTTGGATTCATAGCTCTGACTGAAATAATGGGATTTAGTTGCTTTGGAAGCACCAATGAGACAAACACCTTGTCTGGCTGGATAAAATGTTATGCTTGAGTGTAGGAAACCAAATTAATCCATGAGAATTTGCAATCTCCTTGTCTTTAGCTAACACGATAAAGATGCTTAGAGAATTGTCTTGAGCTGTTTCTACCTTTCTTTTCCCCAAAGTATCTATGGCAAACATGCGCTTCGTTGCCTGCAAAAAATCTCTGTTAGTAGTCATTGGATTTTTTACATCTCACTAATAATCTTTAAATGCTCTCTGAGATCTCCAGTCTATCATGTGGCAGGTATGCGTCACTTGCACAATGATTCTGCGCAGAACGAGTGTGATTTATATTTAACACGCTTCATTACCGTCTCATTTGCTTCTCATTTGAGGGACAAAGACACGCCATGCTACTCTGCTGGCAGCTCTTTGAAGGCTTCAGTTCAACACGTCTTTACCGAGCTCACAGAACACAGCAAGACTTTCACTCCTTCAGAAGAGATGCACAACATGCCTGGTGAGGCAGGCTTACCTGTTGGCTGTGAATAAGGGTGGAGTGCCTCTCCCTGCCACCCGTAGGACTGAGGATGTTCGAGGGGCTGCTTCACTCTATATCTATTTAAGTGCTAAATCTTGCCAGGCAAGTCTGACGGCTTTTCGATGTTATTACAAATGATCTTGCTCTCAAGATTCATTAAAATCAACTTGGAAAACTGTTCTCTCATGTTGACAGGATCTAACTTCAGTTTTGTAGAACAGGGTAACGAACAAATAGGTATCAAGTTTTGATGAGGTGTGGTCCTTTTCTTGAGCAATTCCTGTTTAATAGTTTGATGAGGTGTGGTCCTTTTCTTGAGCAATTCCTGTTTAATAGTTTGATGAGGTGTGGTCCTTTACTAGATCAATTCCTGTTTAACAGTTTGATTAATGAACTTAGGTGGAGCCTTGACTTCCCTGAAGTCAAGGACAAAACCTATTCACTTCAGCAGGGAGGAGGTGCAATAAAGCAGTACATTAATGGGAGTCCCATCTGATCTGATGCTCTGCTTCAAATAATTCTGGGGCAAGAAAATATACTCAAGCCTCTCTGCTTCAAGCAGTAAAAAAGAAGGCAGAAAATCATAATAGTTTGAGTTTGAAAATATATTGTCTCAGTGTGTGGACAGAAAATACCCCAAAGAGTAAAATCTAACATTTCAGGTATGGAGGAGCAAAAGGAAAGGAAACGATAAAACCCTCCAGAAAAGCCATAAAGCTGCCAGAACGAACTTCTAGGATATTCCTTAAGAATGTGTTTGCATTTTATATATGAGGCATCTGAAATGTTGCATAACACATCTCTGGCTGCAACAGTATTTGGTTAGCAATTATCTTAATAACTTGTAGTCCCACACATGCAGATGTGCAGATGCCATTGTTTCGTGGGGTGAAAAAGTTATTGCTTTTATTTGGTCTTTACATTCCTAAACTGCAGCTGAGCACCAATAAAAGATACACTGTGCAAACACACAGAAGCTTTAGTCTACAGTCCAAGACATTCATCTCTATGGTTAAAGAAAACATGTAAATATTGGTTAAGAGAAAGTCTGAGGCTAGAGATTTTTTCATATCTGAGTCATGAACAAAAAATGCTCATATGCAACCCTAGAAAAGTTAACACATATTTTCAGTCCCTTTTCATATGTCACCAGGGTATTTGTAGTGACTATCCAAAATCCAGTCGAGAGCACGCGTTGGTCTGACAAGTAGATGTGGCTGAAAATCAGGTCTGTCAAATAATTTGGCTTCTGAGATCAGACCCAAGGGCTGACCCCTTCGTATTCCACACTGTATAAATGTTAATTTGTTCCTAAGCTGTCTTTCCAAGCACTATCAATCAGATCCCTATTATGCAAAATCTATCTTATTACAAGGAGAGTTTTCTGTAGAAGTTGTTTCCAACGGAGAGACTGGATGAAGGCAGCACTTCATTTTTCTGCTCTGTAGCATCCTCCAACGTCACCTGGTGAGCAGTGATTGTTAACAACCCAACTTCATGTGCCATGCCTTGGGGCAAGCCATACACATCCTCAGTCTCTTTCTATAAAAACCTCTACTGCATAGGAGTAAACATAGATGCCTCATAAGTTTAGAGAAAAAACATTAAAAATTGGAATGAGAGGGCAAGCGTCATATTTGACAGAGAGACAGGGCCACTGTGTGTCACAGATTTCTTTATCAATGTAGTAGTGTATATTGTCCCCTGGAAAATTTTATTCAAATCAGACCAAACTCTAAGATGCTGACATTTCAAGCAATGGTGAAAACTGCTTGTGCATGCAGCAGCAGTACACTCACACTCACACTCACACCCCCAAGATGTTCTGCTGCCTGTGGCATGTTGCCAGACACAGCACCTCCTCCTGAAAAGACTCTTGAAAAGCTCTTTGAAGGCAAGATTTTTCAGATACATGCACAGGACCCAAAGGATTGAAACCATTTATGCATATAAGCTCACGAGAAGTGTCTAACAGCTGAGATGAAAAGCCTCAAAAGATGTCAAGACTTTGATAACCTGGGACACTAAATATTTTCTAAGCCCCCCCACACTGATTCTATAAATTTCAGATATTTGCCATACCCAGGACATACTGATGAATCTTATTCTCACGTCTGCCTAGATTGAGATGATGCTAGTGAGTGAAGTTCCGTTGTAACTGGAACAGGTCGTGTGCACACTCCAAATACAAAAGTCTGTAAATCATAAAAAAATCACAGAATGGTCAGGGGTAGAAGGAACCTTCAAAAGTCATTGTAATTGATTGAACAGTTGATCAGGTCCAGGACTGAGATTAGCTGACTGTATTAGTTAATGTGCTTGTGAGCCAAAGAATCCCAAAATGAAGGAAAAAAGGAGGTTCAACACTATCCACAAAGTCACAGGCTACAACGACGGCTAGCTTGATGTGGGGAAATACAACGGTACATGTTTAATTCACACAACATAAAAACCCAAACACTAAGACATACAGTGACTATATTCTTTCATATCTCGGCCAAGCTCCTTCCTCTCAGGCAGAAGAAACCTTTGGCAGCTCTTTTCCTTGTGGAAACGTGAGTCCATAGTTCAGTCCAGCTTTCCATTCCTGACAGCCAGAAGTTCCTTTAAGGATAAATTCCTTGTTCTGTATTCTCAAAGCCAGTCCCCTATTAGAGCACATTGTCTTTGATGAGCATTAGACTCTTCCTTCATTTCAGCACACCATGGGCTTGCAGGCAAACTTACCCTCTGGTAACATCTGAGGTTCTGAATCGCACTCTCTCCTCCACCACCACACTCTAAGGCAAAAGACGGCTGCTAGTGGCGTGGCCAGTCCGGTGTTTTGTGCTTCATCTCTGAAAAAAGAGCTCCACCAACAGGAAACAAGAAACTGATAGCACTGGGGTTTTAATTCACCTGAATCTGCTCGTTTGCATATTTGATTGGCCAGACCTGAATCTGCAGGAGAACAAGGGTTTCCAAGCTGCTTATCAAAAGTTGCCATAGCAACTCCCAATCCCTCAGGCTAAGACCTGCCAAATTCAAACTACAAGCCAACTAATTCAAACCCTCTGCCATGAGCAGGGACATCACCAACTAGGTCATGTTCCTCAGAGCCCATTCAACCTGTCCTTCAATCTTTTCAGGGATGGAGCATCTACACTCTCTTCAGGAAAACTGTTCCAGAGTTTCACCATCACCATAATATATTTCTTCTTTATATCTAGTTCAAAACCACCACCCTTTGTTCTGTCAGAATAGACCATC
Organism: Phoeniculus purpureus; assembly: GCA_028565055.1. Taxonomy (NCBI): domain Eukaryota; kingdom Metazoa; phylum Chordata; class Aves; order Bucerotiformes; family Phoeniculidae; genus Phoeniculus; species Phoeniculus purpureus. The sequence goes on from JAOXOE010000001.1 coordinate 110,123,913, forward strand.
CTTGCAGGTCCCCTTTAAGTACTGCAAGACTGCAATAAGGTTTTCCCAGATCCTTCTCCATGCTAAACCCCCCCAACCCTCTCAGGCTGTTTTCATAGCAAAGGTTCTCTATCCCTCTCACCTGTTGCCTTCATCTGGGCCCTCACCAAAGAGTTCATATCCTTCATATGCTGAGGACTCAAGTGCTGGACACAGGTGAGGTCTTATCAGAGCAAAGTACAGCAGCGTTTTGGATAATATCCTTATTATTGTTTTTCTTTTCTTGTTATTTGCCATATATCTGATCACTGGGCTGCATGCTTGTTAGCACCAGCCGAAGGAAACTAAACACCTGTCAGAACACCACATTTGTGATCCAGATAAGGGCACATCAGCTATAACTGTGTATGCATCAGTGTTAGAATTGGCTTTAAAGGACGGACGGGAGCACTAGATTGTTTTTATTTCCCCTCATGGTATTTATGGGCAGGAAATATGTAAAGAAACACAGCAGATGTTCAACCAAGAGTCTCTGGTTCCTATACCCTCCATAGGTACTGTAAATACAAATAAAACAGAAGATGAGGTGGGACTACATTATAGTCTGATACTCCAAGATCTCAGATATGTTTTAACACAAAGGAAAATGCTGAAACTTGGTCCTCATTAAATACAATAGTGCACGTCTGTGACACTTTGAAATGTTGGTGCTTGTTGGAAACTGCAAGCCAAAACTGCCAGCTAAATTTATGTGTTTTCTGCTAACAGAGGTCTGAGCTGGCAGAACAGATTTGGAGTTTCAGTTTGAGGTTTCCTTCTGAGTCCACCTTTTCATTGCTGCAGAGAGGATGCGCATGGCACCGAGGTAGACATGGCCTCCCTCTTGCCCTGGAAACATGGTAGAGACTGTGGTTCTATGGGGATCAGATGAAAGGTTTCATAGGGATCCCATGGTTTGCTGAAATGGAGAGAGTTCTCTCCTTGGCCACAGGAATTGGCATTTTGGAAACGGATCACTGGCATGGAAGCACATGGAACAGAGAACTGGGCTTTCATATGCCCGCTGATGCTGAGGGATGTGTGCATGAACTTTGTGGGCACCACGCCCACAGAAGCACGTGTGGCTGGAAGTGTCTTTTACGTTTTTCATGTTTGGAGTTTTGGCTCCATTACATAAGAACACTGTTATTAATCTCCTTTGTGAGTATGTATTTTTATGTGGGTTTTTATGTGGGATGTATTCGGGGTCCCTTCCGTTTTACCTGATGGGCACAAACCACGGCGATGCACAGAACAGCTACAGTCATGGCTAAAGCGATGGTTGATGCAGTTCCTTCCATGACAGCCTTGGGAGCTTTGCTCTTTCTACAGGAAAGATCTCACACGCCACGTGGATAAACGGCAACAAAAAGCCCCGGGGCAAACAGAAAGAGCAGGCACTGCACACAAATTTTGTTCGTACAGTATCAGCTGTAATAAGAGATTTCAAAGACCAAATGGGGATGAAATTGGTGGGTTTGGTATTGGTTTAACTCTCCTTGTACTGAAGAAAATTGTAAGCTTTTTGCAGGCGATGTTAATCCTCTGCAGAGCAGAGGCTTCCAGCCATTAAATTAATGGAATAAATGAAATGGAATGAAATGTATTTTTCTTCCAGAGCACATCTCTCCCAATATACATTAACTGCAATTCTCTTCCCAAGGATGCTGCCACACTAAGCAGGAATGTTTTCCACTACGTAGTTGAGGTCTGTTAGGTTTTTCTCAAAAGCTTTAGCTTGAGCCTACCATGCACAATGTAAATGCAGAGGTAACCAACAGTACAAGGCAATTAAAATGAATGTTATCCTTCTCCTTTCTCTTCAGAAGTTAAGAAAACAGAGCACTACTTTGTTCATGGAAGCCCAGCATTCACAGCTCAGCAGTCAATCTTTGATTTGCATCTGGTTTTCACACAGGGTGTCATGACACTGTTTTTTTATGGGGAAAAAATAGGGATAACAAGGCGTTTAATAAGATTAAGTTATTTAGAGATACATCTGTAAAGCATCGTTTCATAACATCAGATGTTTTCTTTCTCTATCTTTCTCTCCCTTTTCATCTCTGGCACAAGAACATACGACTTCTGAACTTCCATAGATTTTGATTTATGGGAGTTTTTCTCTCTCTCCAAACCTTACATCTATTTTTTAAATAATAGTAAAAAAAAATCAAGTAGTTGATGTGGCAACTGCTGTGGCAGGAGGATTGTACTGGATGATCTTTTGAGGTCCCTTCCAATCCCTAATGATTCTATGTATTTCTCATTGCAGTCATAAAGTCTATATTCATCTTCCTGTCAATTAGAATCCCTCTCTGCCACATGCATGGCTCTCTAGCCACACTTCCCCAAGCCTGTAGCGTTGCAGGGGGTTGTTGTGTCCCAAGTGAAAGACTTGCCACTTGGCCTTATTGAAGCTCATGCCATTGACATGGGCCCATTGTGCCAATCTATCCAAGTGTCTCTGAAGAGCCTCTCTACTCTCTTGCAGATGAACAGTCCCACCTAAGTGGGTGTAATCTGCAAACTTACTAATGATACACTCTGTGTCTTTATCCAGATCGTCAATAAAGATGTTAAACAGAGATGGTCTCAACACTGAGTCCTGAGGCACACCACTTGTGACAGGTGCCAGCTGGATTTAACTCCACTAACCACCACTCTTGGGCCCATCCATTAAACTAGTGTTTTATCCAGCAAACTGAGTGCTCGTCCAAGCCATCAGCAGCCAGCTTATCAAGGAGAATTCCATGGGGAACAGTGTCGAAGGCTTTTCAAAAGTCCAGGTAAACATTATTCACAGCCTTTCTTTCATCCAATAGTCAGGTCATCCTGTCATAGAAGGAATTGAAGTTCATCAAGCAGGACCTGCCTTTAATAAACTCATATTGACTGGCTTGATCACCTGGTTGTCCTAAACCAGGTTGACAGCCTAAGAATGTCCGATAAACCAAGCTATGTCTTCTTAATCAATGTTTTGTAAACTTTTAAGAACTTCATTTGATTCATTTGTGTGATTAGATTCAGTCTGGTTTGGTCTACCATCAGCGAAGATTTGAAATCGCAACGCAAACGCTTGAAAACCTGAATATTTTGCGCTCTGAAAGGGTTAAAAAGTTCGAGACTGGCAGCTGATATTTCAAAAGTCTAAGTAAATACACAAGATTTACAGATCCAAACCTTAATACGTGTGTGAACTATCATTGAGTTGTATAACAGTGATTAAAACATTTCTAAAACCCATCAAACAGCTTGCACTGCTGATTGTATTGTTCTTTACAAACTGTCTTCAAAAAAACATCCATATGCAACTCTTTCTCGTTAACTTTTGCTGAGTTAAGCTCTCTTAAAAAATGATTGGAACAATAACAATTAATGCTGCATTTTAATTGTCTTGACCCAGAAGAATTTAGCGTGGGTTTATCTGATATATTATAACCCATAGAAGCATGGAATTGATTCCTGTCATCTTAGATGCTGGTTATATTTGGCAAGCACGTATTTGAGATATGTGAGCACCTTCTAGAAGACAAGAGCTGAGACCAGAAGATTGTTGGATTATCCCTAACTTATTGTTATGTTTTAATTTTTGAAGCTAATTGATGTCGTCCAAATGAAGTCTCTGTGTCTGTTACTGGATGAAAAACATAACACTTATTTTTAGAACGTCTGCCTTCATTGCAAAAATAAAGACCAAAACTGCTGATTATTCAACTGGCAGTGTTTTTACATAACTGAAAAGGTGCTAATTGAAAACACGTTAGATTGATTTAGAAATGGAGCTCGATTACCAAGGAAAATTATGGATAATTAAGGGAGCATTTTACACCCAAGTTGAAATGCAGTTTCTCTGCGATGCAACGGGAGCTTTGCTTGTGCTTGGAGTGTGGCAGGATTTCATCCTTACTTGCCCAACTACTATCAAAAAAATTTATGACGTGCCAAATGCTGAGTACCTCGATGGTGGTGTAGTGGCTGAGGTGGTGGTGTAGCATGTTGTGGGGGTCCTTGGCTGGACGTGCTTCCTAATACCCAATGTAACCCTCCTTTGGTGCAGCAGCAGGCCATGCCCTCTCATCCTGTTGTTAGTTGAGAAGAGACTGAGCCTCACCTGACTACAATCTCTCTTCAGGTAGTTGTAGAGAGTTACAAGATCCCCTCTGAGTCTCCTCCAGGCTAAACAACCCCAGCTTCCTCAGACTCTCCTCATCAGACTTTCCCTCCAGTACCTTCACCAGCCTCATTGCTCCTCTGGACCCACTCCAGCACCTCAAGCTCTGTCTTGAAGTGAATGGCTCAGAATTGCCCCCAGTACTCCAGGGAAGGCCTCACCAGTGCCCAGTACAGGGAGTGAATTGCACCCCTAGCCCTGCTGGCCACACTATTGCTGATACAAGCCAAGATGCCATTTGCATTCTGGGTTACCTGGGCATACTGCTGGCTCATGTTCAACCAGCTGTCAACCAGTACTCTGAGGTCCCTCTGTGCCAGCCTGCCCTCCAGCCATTCAGCCCCCAGTCTGTAGCCACACGGGGTTACTGTGGCCAAAGTGCAGAACCCTGCACAATGTTGAATCTCATATTGTTGGCCTCAGCCCATCTACCCACCCTGTTCAGGTCCCTCTGCAGTGTCTTCCTAACCTCCAGCAGATCGACACCCCCCTAACTTGGAGTCATCCATGAATTTACTAAGGGCAGATTTGATCCCCTCATGCAGGTCATCAGTAAAGATACTGAATAGGATTGGGCTCAGTACCGACAGCTGGGGGACACCACTAGTTACCAGCTGCCAACTGGAGATGAAGACATATCTATCTATTCCGTTTACAGAGAGTCGTAGGCATTATCTTGCAGAGCCTGGTTTCTAAGGTATATCAGCTATAGCGGAAATAAATGTGGGTCTGCAGTAACCAATGTTTCCTATAAAGAATTGAAGATTGTATAAAAGCTGAGTTATGCATCTTGAATTTGTCTGAAAACAAACATTGTTTCTATCACAGCCATGGAGAGAACTGAGCAATGATAAGCCCTCATCTCATCAAAATTCATTTTCTGTCTGTCTTGCTGTGGAGCCTCCACTGCCATCTGGTATGTTTTATTTTCTTCATCTTCCGAAGTTTATCCTGAAGAGCCAGCTGCTATACAGTCCTCAACCTCTCAATGCTTTTCTCCAACACTTTCACACTTGAGTTACACCACCTATTCCATTCACTGCTGTAGAGGATCTAACTTACATGGACGTAGAGACCCCAGAATCATTGTGACTTTGGATTAAATTGTAGTTTTGTAAGCCTAGTACTATTCAAGCCAAAAATGAACCAGGTGAGTAAGCAGAAATCAAGATTCAGATGACTGGACTTCATTCAGGTTTTCAGAATCCCTGTCTTGTTTGCTCTGCATGAATACTGACTCTTGCAGATTTTCCAAAGAGTCATTTTGGACTAGATCTTCTACATCGACCATTAATGGATGTTCAGTGTTTGGAAGAATTGCTAAGAAGTAAATTGTCAATTACAAGATCAAATGAACTTCAACCAACTTCCCATGCAAATGGAAAAACAGAATTTGTCTAAAAGTGACTCTTGTGGGTCTTGGTTTGAGGCCATTGTCTTTCTCCCTTCTCTTCTATACACATACATTGTACAGCAATGATAGCACCAGAAGCAGTTCCAGCCCGGATACCAGATGTCATCTATATGCTGACGGCACTACATAGTAGCCTTGGCTCAGCTCCTCAGGGTATCGGATCACCTTTTCAAAGGGAATTTGCAGTTTTTCAGCAATGCTTGATGAGTAAAAACTTAGTGCTAAACTTTGAGGAGAAGTTATGAAATTCACCTTTAATTCCAAATCAAGATCATGCTCTTAGGTAGTACATATCTTAGCGGGCTTTTTCCTTTCAAGCTATTCAATTTCTTTAAATACCTTGTTATTTGTCCATCTAAATTACTTTTTGCCTGGCCTGAGGTAAAGAATTTCAACACGGTCATCTGAAATTCTATCTGAGTATGTTTTGTCTCAGGAATAACTCTCACTGGCCTCCAAGTAATCGTTAAAGACTGATTTCCCGAGCAAATTCAAACGTAAACCTCCAGAACACATATTGATTCACAGCTAGAGTATCTTCACTGTCTCAAACTTATTGCAGGGGCTGTAAGACACCTTAAGCCAATGCCCACTTCACACCAGGAATAGCTTTGCTGTCTTAAGGATGTATAACGTGGCCGGGCTGTTTCTACTTTCCTTCACATAAAGGCACAAGAAAACATAACAAGGAGCCTCAGCAGCGGCACAAGTCTGCGGGACTTCTGTTTTACCCGGCGTCATTTTCAGTGCAGTACACGCCTGGCTTCCTGGCCTCTGTTTGACAGCTTCATAGAGCAGGTGGGATGAGGGCAAGTTTATGTTTACTGTTCATTTTGTGTTAAAACAGTTCTGAGTTGCGCTACTGAGGATGTTCATTTGCTGACACAGGTGTAACTGCATCGTGTCGTTTGTGCTAATGGTTTACGTATGAAGTACGGGTAAAATTCCAGGAAGTTTATGCTTGCAAATTTTCTCTATTGTCACAAATTTCAAACCTATAGAATTCTAGGAAAGTATTAATGCAAAGAAAGCCCAGAGTTCCTTATTCAGCAGTTAAACAGCAATGTTCAATTACAGGCCCAGTAACCTGACCCAGATAACCCATAACTTAGGTAAACTAGAAAATGAAGCATGAGCGCTGTGATTGCTGATGCCCACTGTGACCAGGGTGCACCAAGGAATTGTGTTGGGATGTGCATCCTTGGAGAATGCAGAGAAGGAGACCTGGAATTACACAGGAGGATATCACCTCTTCTAGCTCCAAACTCAGGTGGGCGTCTGCAGTACTTCACAAGTGTAGTTGTTGTCTCTAGTTCTCAAGGACATCATTCACACGTTCTCCTGAACAGTTTTCCGCCAATCCTTTTGTATTTTGCAGCAAATATATTGTTAGCCGTCTCCCGACATCGTCACTGGGCTCTTCTCCTTCATGCTTGAAGCAGTGATGTGTTTTCCTGGATCCAGGTTGTAATATGATGGATTTTCTGCATGTGGAAGAGCAGACCTACCACAAAGAAACACAATGTTAGGAATGCTAAACTACTAAAATACATTAATACAAATAATAAAGAAAATAATAGTATTATATCACCTCAACGTGAGATGACAGCAGTACAAAATACGATGCATAAAGGAAGGAAAAGATGGGGAAGGTGGTACAGAGTGATAAAGAATTCAGGGGTGCACGATAAACATCAGGCATAAAGGTACGTGTGTCTTCTGTAGCACGGGAAGCATTTCGAGGTGGCACAGGAACCTGTTGGTACAAGAACTCTTCTTTTGGCATGAATGTACTAGGTGTGTACAGGAGAAGGTTGAGACCTGCGTTGAATATTGGACTAACATGTGATAAGGAGAGAAAGAAGCACTGCTTCTCTGAAAGAACTCGATACACTGCAAAAGGCTTTTTATAAGCTGAGGTGACAGGATATTGGCTTCTGCCTGAGAGGTCAATGAAATTCCAGGATGCACCATTGATGCTTATTCAAGGAAAGGTAAAGGTTATCTCATAGAATGTTACAGGTTGTCAGGGACCTCGAAAGATCATCTAAGTCCAACCCCCCACTACTGGAGCAGGGTAAGCCTACAGCACCTGGTGTACTCAGGCTGTCTCCCATCCAAGTACAAACCAGGCCTGACCCTGCTTAGCTAACCCAACATCCATCTCTACGTCTCTTCACCTTGAAAAGTCAAACTCCTAACATAAAAGATCTGACTCAAAATAAGTATTTAAGAGATGGTGTTTTATTGAAAGAGGGATTAGGGTTCCTTCATAACAGCCTGTGTAAGTATTTGCTAATCAATAATTCAAAGACAATAGTTATCAGTAACATTATCACACGTTAGTGCTGGGCCAGCCTCTATGTGAATGATAGATGTTATCTATTAATCCCTCTCCCTTCCCAGAAAGGGAAGAGAGTGAGAAAGAGAGGCTTACAGATTGGAAAAAGAAAACAAACTAAAATTGCTTTAGTGGAAGCAATAATACTACTAAAATGCAATATGTACAAGCATATGCAAAATCAATGTTGAACCTAACACTCCTGATACTGTCGCCACCAGTGCGGTGCAGGCACTGAGGAAGTCCCAGACTGGAATCAGTGGCAGATGATAAGCTGTGCAGGGGCTGGATTCTTGACTTGGGCTTCAGGAATGCACAGACTGGGATCTGTGTAGAACAGACAGAGTGTTCCTCAGATGCCTGCCATTGAAGAAGAGCCTTGTGATCCCTCAGCTTTATACCAAACATGACATACGTGGGATGGAATACCCTGCTGGTCACTTTAGAGGCACCTGTCCTGTCTTCTCTCTGTGCATGCTGATACTCACTTACTGCACCTGCAATATGGTACATGAGTAAACAGTGACCTTGGTTCTCACAGGAGCAAGTAGAAGTAAGAGCCTTTTCACATATCAACCCTTGGTGGTAACTGCAGACATCAATTTTTATCTCCTGTAGAAGCAGACACTGCACAAATACTCTGTTAACTCAGGAAGTACAGCTACTTAGACTTATGCTGAAAAGTAAAATCACTGAACAGAATTTGTTCTAATTCAAGCCAGGACACGTATGCTCTAGGGTTTTTTTATGTTTCTTCTTTTCTAGAATAAAACTGTTCTTAAATAACTCTATAGAACAGTTATCGGAGGGCCCTGAACACTAAACTCTCTGAAGTCTTCTTCAGACTATCAAGCTCAGGACAACTATGAACACTTATTCTACGTCCCCAGTAGATCAAGTGTTGCAGCACAAAACAGCGGATGGTACTCCAGGCCTAAGACATCATAGCTAAGGAATGCTGCTAGCTGGTGGAGAAGAACCAGGTGCCATGGAGACAACCGAGAAAGCCAGAAGAGACAAGGATCAGGCACCTGGGTGCACAAGAGGGGAACTCTGCCCTCTCTCCAACCAGACCAGAGGAGGAACCAATTGCAAAGCCAGCTAAAAGGCATGATTGTCTGGTGAGCAAGACAGCACGACCTGTTACAGCTTGAGTGATCACGTGTAGGGAAAGAGAGATTGTGTGTAAGGGAAAGCTTAAGAACTAATAAACGGCTTCTGCTTGAATTGTGTAGAGCCCGCTGTATTTTTCCCCTCAATCAAGCATTTTCTGGGCTCACTCAGTCCTTCAGTTTCACACACGTTTCTAATGTAGCCATGGCCTTAGTTTAAAGCCCATTTTCCTGCAATATCAAGAAGCTGTATAGTGTAGCTAACAAATTCTATTAAATATGGAGCTATCCGCCTATACATCTGTTATTAAATGTCACGTCAAGCTGACTTGACTTTTGTATTTGGTTTAGGGTTTTCTTATTGGGGTGGGGTATCATTTATTTTTAAGAAATGCTATAAAAGGATTCACCAACAATTATGAAGGTTATTCTGTCTATCCTTCTGGCCAGCTGCCTGGAGAATGCTGAAGAGTAACACAGGAGGATTTCTAGGAGAGAATTTAAGGCAATCTTCTATTAGCTGTGACAGAAGATTATCTGGATGCAAGTTCCTAGTCAGAATAGATTTTCTGTCTATCAAATGAGATCCAAACGAGTCCTTTCAAGAATCATTAAATCTCATAGCATCCAGGCTTTTAGAAATAATTCACCAAGCACTGAATAAAAAGCTTTTTATAAGACTGACCAGGATTGTACCAGCTCTAAAGCTTTTATCAGTAATTAAACAGACACATACAGAGTGAAGGTTCCCATGAGTGACTGGGTTATGATTTTCTTCCCACACATACACACCTATTTCTTTTCTTTTTCTCTTTTTTTTAACTCTTGTGCAGATAAATACAGTGCTTCAGTATGACAAGTAAATTGCTGGGCATGTCAGCTTTTCTTATCTTGACTAGTGCAGCCACTCACTTTACAACCTTGTGTTTCTGTTATTGCGCCAGTCAACTTCATCCACCAGCCGTCACCAAAATAACTTTCCTTTGCCAGACTCAGATCACACCATTGCCCTGCTCCGTAGCCCTGTGTTTCTGAATCCTCTTCTGAATCAAAGCTACATGTTTTATGCCAACAGATAAGTCTTCTTTAGAAACCTGCTCACATTTCTATTTTAGATAATAATTAGGACCTTTATTCAAGTTTGCATTCATCTGGGTCACTTTTCCGGGACACAGGTGAGTTTTCATTTCACGATGAGCTCAGTCCCAGTTTGCTGGCAGGCGGAAACTCAGTGTATCCCCAGTATGAGCTCTGCCTTGTGTTTTGCCATGTGACACAGAAGAAACTCCAGGAGCTGAGGTAAACCATGCAACAGAATCCATATTACAGCTGTGCATTTACTTATTTTGCCAGTTCTCTGACTAACATAAATAGTGAAAAGAAAGTGCTTGGGAATTGCAGCACAATTTATCCAGAAATACATTTCAAAAGCAATAATCACTGTGTTGAAAATAAACCTGTTTCGTTTTCCAGCTTTCATCCTTTCCTTTCATCATTTGCTGGCTCTACATTGAAATGCTCGACAGGAATTTCCAAGGAGTCACATTTGTCATTACAATGGCTAGAAACAAATCCAATGAGTCCATTTGATAGTCTCAAATTATTTGCCTGACAATCTGATTGTGCATACAAGTCTTGCTGCTGGTAATGATTCATAACGCCCCTGTGCAGCAAGGACTACTGCTCCAGCTCGTGAGACTAGTGCAACATGACCTGGGCTTAAAACAGACCTGTGTTTTACAGGTCCAAGTGAGACACACTATGCTTAGAAGTTAATTTGCCCATCTCTCAGCCTGGGTTTTCCTCTATACCGAACCAATATTTTGACTCTTTTATACTACCCCCCGCAGCGTCTCACATCATTTAATGCTATTTTATTTTGAAGAATGACTAGAATTCCTTCAAGTATTAGCTGGTACTGAGTGTTTCACAAAACAATAGACAAAGCTACAGGCTTCAAGCCATCTGAGTCCCTTCTCCAAGGCTTTTCTAAAAGTACATCTCTCAGGGACCTTTGATAATTCCCTTCACATGTTATTTTAAAAGGGGAGGAAAGTTTTCTTCCACCTGAGTGATAGTAAACCTTTTGTACAAAATCTGACCATGCTATTTATAGATAAACCAAGAATCATTAAAACAATCCTGGGATTAGACATTTTGGAAGCAATATCTAATCTTAGAAAGTAAATTACAAAAGAATCCAAGATGACACAGATGGATTGATTTTCATACAAAGATATCAGCATGGGAATTTAGCCAAGTGATAACATCAGAAGTCAATTTACAACTTTAAAAATGCTTTTTTTATAGCAATGCACTTGAGGTTTACAAGTTAAGTGAGGTGAATCAGGCAGATGTAAGAGGGCTTACTGCTGCTCTTCAGAGATTTTTTTCTTTTGTTGGTTTTTTGGGGTGTTTTTCCCAATTTTTACAGCGTGGAACAATAAGTTTCAAAATCACCAAGCTGTGTGGTGCAGCAGACACACTGGAGGGCAGGGATGCCATCCAGAGGTACCTGGACAGCCTGGAGAGGTGGGCACAAGCCAACCTCATGGGGTTCAACAAGACCAAGTGTAAGGTCCTGCATCTGGGTCGAGGCAA
>JAOXOE010000001.1:110140525-110159053 GCA_028565055.1 Phoeniculus purpureus
TGAGCTCTGTGGTAGGGGTTGGACTTGATGATCTATTAGGTCCCTTCCAACCCTGGTAATACTATGATACTATGACTGTGAACTGAATTCAACACCTTTACAGGTTGCTTTGGAGAGGTTATTTGAAATACAACTGTCTTTATTGCAGTAACTCTGGCCTGAGACGTACTTCTGAGTATCTCAGCACCCCAATCCCCAACAGTAGCAGGAGCAGCTCAAGAATCAAATTTCATGCAACTAAAAAATAAAAATGGAAAAAAAAAATCCCTAAATGAACATGAAAGATCTGGTTTAAATGAACAGATGCCAACTAAAGCTGCAGAGTCTAGACTTGAAATGATGTTTGCCCAGTGAGCTATTCTTTTTCCTGAGGCAATGTAGAGGAGGAAGAAAAAGAAATCTACCTTTTCTCATGGTGTGAAATATTTTGCTGTCTGACTACAGAAGACATGAAGACATTTCAAGGATAAACCTTTTGCTCAGCCTTTAGCTCAGGACCTTTGTTTCTCTGTGTCATAGATCATTACAATTTCAGTGACCACTGTTGATAGGAACAACACTGCACTCCATACACAGCATTCCTACAGCATTCAGAAATCTAACCATTAAGTCTAGTGTTTAACAACCTCCAAAGCCTTTGGTAATGTCCTCTTAAGGTAGCTATTATTGCAGTAATATGTTAATATAATTTTAATTTTAGTATCTAAATATTAAATGAAAGGCATATTTGTATCTTGCAGAGTTCAGGCTTCATTGTATACATTGAGGATTTTCACTCCTAGACACACTTAATGTAAATTTTGATAAATTTTTTAGTTATGCACCTAAACATATGTTAGAACATGGGAATAAGTATAACAAGGCATATTTAAATTTATAACACAATTTAAAAATCAATTAAAGTTCCACTAAAACTTTGTCCAGATACTTTCATACCTATCAGTGTATCTTCTTTTTTAAGTTGGATAAGGTGGATGTGAACTAGGTAGGATGTTGCCCTTAATATTACCTATTTCAAGTGTATACTCAAGCTCGAGCTTCTACCCTGGATCACCTAGGCATTTCTATGTGTCACTTTCCTCTGGGCTACTGCAGAGGGTAAAAGTGTTCATCAATTTATCCTAGATAAGTGAGAACTTTGAACATCCTTTGATTCATTCTTTAATCTGTCTATACAAACTGAATGTTTTAACCTGTGGCTACAATGCATTTTCCTGCTCACAAATGTTTTAAACATCTACTTAATATTCCAGTAAAAAAACATTTAAATTATAGGTGAAAGTGTGTTTGTTTGTAACCAAGCACACATACATGTATTTATTTATGTGTGTGTGTATATAGAAGTATTTTTTATCCAGAGCTTTATTTTTTACCAATATTGGAAATATCAGTCATCTGAGCTTTGGTTCACCTTTTACTTCTCCCTTGACCATAGACCAAATGATTCAGAAATTGAGATGATCTATCGGTTCCTGTACTTCAAACCCTGGAGACAAACACAGGATTGTTGCTTACACTATATCTTACATCTTTCCTATTCCCATTATAAATGTCTCACGTGACAGACTTTGAAAATTCTCACTTGAAATTTGTTACAGAATCACAGAACACCAGGACCTCGAAAGATCATCTAGTCCAACCCCCCTGCCACAGCAGGATCACCTAGACCAAGTCACACAGGAACATGTCTAGGGGGGATTTAAACATCTCCAGAGAAGGAGACTCCACAACCCCCCCAGGCAGCCCCTTCCAGTGCATCCCTCACTGCGCCTTGTCCCATTGCACCTTGTCATATCACTAGATGACAAGGAGAAGACCCTGGCTCCATCCTCCTGACACCCACCTTTCACATATTTCTAACAATCAATGCGGTCACCCCTCAGTCTCCATTTCTCCAAGCTCAAGAGACCCAGCTCCCTCAGGTTTTCCTCATAAGGGAGCTGTTCTACTTCCTTCATCATCTTCTTGGTTCTATGCTGGACACCCTCCAGCAGCTCTATGTCCTTTCTGAACTGAGGGGCGCAGAACTGGACACAATAGTGTCCAGATGTGATCTCATTAGGGCAGAGTAGAGGGGGAAAGCAACCACTCTCAATCTGCTAACCACCCCTCTTTTTATGTAGACTTTCTTCGTGTGATCACAAGTGAACAATAGCATCCACTGAAGGAAACAGAGAAATTGAACAATTCAGTGTAACTGTAACTTTGGGTACATTTCTCTTGAGATTCTTGCCACAGGATCAACACATCTTCATATAGTCCAGTCAACAGACAATGTGATCTGGATACTGTAGATCCTAGAACCGCTCCCCTCAAAGATGGTATTTTATAACTCCCCATGGGTATCAGTATTGCTCACTGTTCATTATGACTCTTTCTGCTATCATCTTTGTAAAATAATGTTTAAAATCTTCTCAGCATTTAGCTCCCTCTGGGAAAAAATAAAAAGAAGCTAATTTTATAAATTACGGTGCTCACAAATACGATTTTACAGCTTTATGAGTTTTAAAAATAAAACCAAAAGCCAAAGTTAGGTCAGGGACCACCCTGTCAACACAGAAATCTAAAATCTATTATATTGATATCTTAGTGTTCATTTCTGAAAATATAACCAGCTGCTTTTATAGCTTTTTACTCCCTCCGTGTTTCTTTTGTAAATATTAAATTTCTCAGTTTACTGAAGTTTGAGGTGGCGTAAAGGAAACATCAGTTTTTCATCTTTTTTTTGAGGATGAGTGTATCGAAGTTGCTTTACGTTTTCTAAGAAATGTAGGAGGAAAAATAAATATTTCATCTCATCTTTGAGAGGTTGCCTAAGAGAGTAAGCTAAAAGAACAGTACTGAAACATCATCACGCTGCTCTGGTTGCTTCTACATCTCTCCTGTGCTTGCCATGGTGACAGCTGCACAGACCCAGCTCTTGCCTCATTAGCAGCAGCCTCTGAAACCCTGGGTTTTTCAGGACACTGGCATAAATAAAAGAGGCAGCAGGCTCATGGCTCTTTTCCTGCCCTTGATTGTGTGCCGTTCTCCACATCTGCTTGCTTTGATCGTGCCAACAGAGAGCTCTGGATATTTCTTACATTCTTCCTTTCCCTGCGTCTTTGTCACTTTCTTAAATCTTCCTGACTTTTCTATAGAAGTTTGTCACTTGAATCATGCTGCAGTGCTTATTGAGATTCTTGAATTCATTAGTAGTCATCAAGAATCCAGGTGACCACACACAGCTCTTTGTCAGTCTCAGCTTCACTCTGTCTCTCTTTTCTTTGTGTTTCCATTTGTGGCAAATATTCTCCTCCTGAGTGCTGTTTAAAACCCCTACATCCTGACACATCTCTTTGTTAATACTCTCAGGACTAAACCACACCAAGGTGTGAAGTTCCTGTCCTTTGAATTTGGTGGGTTACTTGCCTGAAGGCTTGGGAAGTGAGTCACTTGTTGTCAGCTCTTTGGACTGGAATTCCAACATGAAGTTTTTGACTCTATGAAAGCCAGTGTGACTGGTTTGTGGCTTCTTGTTTATGGTTTCCTGCTGCTTCTTGACTTTTCATCCACTTCTTCATCTGCTAGAACATGTCTCTGGAGCTGGATTGGGCAGCCACCTTGTCCTTAGAATGTAGGGAATGGGGAGAGTGGGAATTCTGGAAACTCAGAGATCACTGCAATCTACTGTTTGCTGAAAGTGACAGAGTTTTCCTGGTTTCATGACCCGTAGGAATTGGCACATAGGAAATGGAACTGTGGCTTGGAAGCATATGGAACTGGCCCTCAAATAAGCTGCTGGCACTGAGACCTTTTACCAGTTTTTCACTCTTCAAAAGACACAATGATTTGGACAGGGTGGAGAGTTGGACTAAGAGGAATTGAATGAGTTTTAATAAAAACAGAGGTAGAGTCCTTCACTGGGGAAGGAATAGTGGAATGCATCAATTCAGATTGGGCAGTGACTAGCTAGAGACCACCCCTGGGGAGAGGGATCTTGAGTAACAAACTAAAAACGGGTCAGTAATGGGCCCCTGTGGTCAAGAAGGCCAATAGGGTATTGGGATGGATCAAAAGGAGTGTGTCTAGCAGATCGAGGGAGGTTCTTCTACCCCTTTATTCTGCTTTAGTGAGGCCTCACCTGGAATACTGTGTCCAGTTCTGGTCTTCCTAATTCAAGAGGGATAGAGAATTAATTGAGACAGCTCAACACAAAGCTACAAGGATGATTGGGGGTCTGGAACAACTGCTTCATGAAGAGAGACTGAGAAACAGGTATAAATACATGAGGGCTGGGTGTCAAGAAGCAAGGAATACTCTTTCTTCAATTGCCTCAGACAGAACAAGGGGTAATGGATGCAAGTTGGAACCAAGGAAGTTTCACCTCAATGTGAGGAAAAGCGTCTTTACAGTCAGGGTTATTAAATGCTGGAAAGGGTTGCCTAGGGAGGTTGTGGAGTCCTCTTCTCTGCCAATGTTTAAGACACGTTTGGATGCGGTTTTGTGTAGCTGGTTCAGGCTTTGTAGGCAGTTGTTTGTCAGTAAATTGTAGCCTGCTTGAGCAGAAGGGTTGGACCTGATGTCCTTTGAAGGCCCCTTCCAACTCTACTAAACTCTGTAAACTGTTGTGTTTTGAGTCTGGTGGGGTTTCAGTTGTGGTGGGTGAAGGGGATGGCATGACTCTTGGAAGAGGCTTTATGGAAGCTACCCCGAGCTCCATGTCTGCCCCCACCCAGGGTGGAAAAAATGTCACATTCCCCTCGAGGAAGAGAATAAAAAGCAGAAGAAAATCAGGAAGACTGGAACAAAGCAACAAAAAAAAAGGGTGTAACTTTAATAAAGGATAAGGAAGGTCAGAGAAAAGGAAACAGTCATTAAAGGGTTACATTGAGAGGAGACAAAAACCACACTGCCTGCCATGCTGCTTGAAGGCAGAGGGGAAAGGATGATAAAACCTCCTGTGCACCATGCCTGGCTATCGAACAGAGCAAAAGAGAGAGAAGAAAAAGAACAAAACCACAAAAAGTAATATGGCCCGTTCCAACAGGACCAAAACCCTGTTGAAACAGCTGCTGTCACTTCTGGACACCAGATAAACCACCCCTCCCTCCTCCTTGCCTCCTCAGTATCTCTCCACTCGCCACCCTTCGACCTTTCTCCATTTCTTCTTGTGCGTCCAGTGTGCGCCTAAAGGGAAGGTCTCCCCAGGTAGAAGCGATAGGGAAATACCATGTGGAGACATCAAACCTAACACAAGGGCAGAGCCACCTCTGGCTCTGTTGGAGCCTACCAGAGCCTCTGAGAATGAATATATTTAAGAGGGGACATTTGTTTCGTGAGTTTTTTGGGGGGTTGTGTGCTTTGGGATTTGTTTTCTGGAAGATCCCTATTTGTTTGGAGATGAGGGAGATAGAACCATGCAGTTACGCAGGTTTGTGCGAAGGAGGAAGGAGGGAAGGGACACAGCAGTCCTCACCTTTTGGACCATGGCGGAGATCACAGAGGAAGAATCTCATCTGTAGTCTATGCAGGACAACATGCTGGAGCAGTGGACTAGTCCTTAACATGACCATGATTTTGAAAGAGATCTGCAGCCCATGGGAGATCCCCATGAGGGCCAGAGGAGTTCAGAACTGTCTGTTCTGGGAGGGACACCACACTACCGCTGGAAGGACTGCCAGGGGGTTTTCTCTGAGATGAAAAGAGGTGGTAGCTCTTGATCTGTGAAAGTGCATGTAAGACTGGTGGCTTGTCTCTCTTTCTTGGTAGATGAGGTTTTGTTGTTTAAATTAAGTCTGATTTTGTTTTTTCCCCAAGTCAAGTTTGTGTTTGACCTGTGATAATATGTGGTCAGTGGACCTCCCCTGTCCTTTGTCATGGCTGTTATACCTTGTGCTAATTAAGGAAAGTCCATTCCATGACTGGCCAGCTGTAACCACCTAGTGACACACACGTGTAAGGAAATACCAGCGAAGGACCAAGTTTTCTTATACTGTCCTTCAAAAGAGTTACAGACCCGAAGCTTGTTCATCCTTCAGAGTAGTCACTGTATCAGAATTCTGCAGTAGAACAGTTAAAAGAATAAATATTAAAAAATCTGTTTTTCCTCTCCTAGAGCAAATAGGAAAGACAACCTCTCCAGAA
Source organism: Phoeniculus purpureus (assembly GCA_028565055.1). NCBI lineage: Eukaryota > Metazoa > Chordata > Aves > Bucerotiformes > Phoeniculidae > Phoeniculus > Phoeniculus purpureus. The sequence continues at coordinate 110,146,652 of JAOXOE010000001.1, forward strand.
TCTAGCTATTTAATTTGTTTTCTTTCCAACGCTTTCCAGTAGTTCTGCCTTTAATGCTCCTAAGATCTAAGTAAAAATTGTTAATTAAAAGATAAAAAGGAGAAAACGTTCATTTCTATACTAGAGAACTCAAAAATGACGTGGGTTTCTAGTGATGGGCAAAGCAGGAAACACGTTAATAATAATGATATAAATCAACTGTTGCAGTCAGAACACTTCGAAAAGGCTGCAGTACAATCAAAATTGTTCAAATTGCTTGGTAGCATTTAAATTTCCATAAGCTCTTAGCCTGCTGTTGTCTTTGCTTTTACTAATTTGAATACATTCATTTTCAGCTGGTTTAAACTGGATACTTAAATTAATGCATTGTCAATTTGCTCTTATGGCTGAATAAAATTAACGTTGGAAACATAGATGTGGTGTAATGATAATATAGTTTTAAAGATGCTCCTATGTGCTAAAAATACTCATTGTCTCTAGCCAAGTAAACTTAATGATACTCACAAAATAGCGCTGGTGAAGGCTATCAACAAGATGTTCTCTTTAAAAGTTAAATAGTTGTTCAATAAGAAATTGTATTATTGCATTTAACTGACTGAATGCATCCCTAATACTTCTGCGTGTACTTCAGATAAAGCAAATACGAGAATAAAACATGATTATACCAATTACTGCCATGTGCTCAAGCACTTACTTCCTTGATGTTCAAGTTTAATGTTCCTGGGATAAAGACTGGAAAATCGTAGAAAACCAATATAGTGTTTAGACATTAATTTACTTTAACTGGAACAAAATCAGTGGGCAAGCAGCAAGACATCCAAAATCTAAAGTGTCAAATTTTATCTCCATAAAGCATTGCAGTGTTTTGTAGTAGCTTTTCTGATGGACTGGATGATCTTTTGAGGTCCCTGCCAATCGCTAATATTCTGTGATTCTGTAACCTCCTGCTCATGCCAGATAGGTTTGTGCACAGCCATTGGTAGCCACCATGCTTAGGTGATCGACATATCAGATAGAAGTGTTTGTCTGGTCTGAACTCTTGCTGAACTGCTGCCTCATGATGAAATATTGAAGTGACATGGTAAGAGGAGGAACGTTTTCGCAAGGATCCCCTTCCTTCTTTTAATTAAACCTTAGTGGGCTACTGACAGGACACTGTAAGAATTACTTAGATATGAGACTTGCTTTTAAATATGGGGTTTCTCTTTATCAACACTACCGAGCTGTTCACATATTCGATAAACTTTTGGTTGCTATGGAACTTTTGAAATCTAGGCTTGCTATTCTTTTCCTTGCAGACTTTACATTAGAACATTCTGTGCGCCTAGTCCTTTATGTTTGAGAGCATAAGCACCTTTCTATGTCTATTAAATGTGTGGGTCACACTGTACGTCGTTGTGTCAGCAGAGAAAAAAACCTGCATACCCAGCTGAATTCAGTGACAGCAAAGCTGTTAGCAGCGTGATGCTGCAACCCCAGAGTAGGAGGGACAAAACCAGCCGAGGTCTTGGCGCTTCCTTTGTTTGGTTGTGCCTCAAAACACGTATCTGGAAAGCGCTGAAGGTGTCCTCTTGCACACATTCTAGGGGTAGGAAATCTGGCACCGCCTTTTCAAACACAGACCCAATATTGCTGTGAAAGTATTTAAAAACTAAGCCCCAAACCAGCTCTGACTTACTCAATTTCTGTAGTGTCCTGCTTATGCCTGAAAGACGTTAGGGCTTTGGAGATGAGTTGAGTCACTGGTTTGTGACTTTGGAGTTGCAGTTCTGGCACCAGCAGTGCAACAAAGATCTTGTGTTGTCTTGGATCGACAAGTTTGTGGGCAAAACAAAACCGTGGAAGCATGCTTTTATATAGTAGGTCAATACCTGCCTATCCTTATTAACAGAGAGTGAAATGTATTGTCCAACTACTGGGGCATATTTTGTCTTATAACAGCTACACACCTTACTACTTTTATGGTCCTGTTTAGGGGGTAAAGCTGAAAATGTCTTTGCTGTTTGAAAGACATTTATTTTTGGATGCCACAGTGTTCTAGGCACTCTTTTTCAAATTGAAATTTACTTAATTTGTTTGGAGAATCATCTTCGTCTGGAGGCTAGTGGAAGAGGTCATGGCTTTCACATCAGACATTTTAATCATTGCGATCATTTAATCATTGGCTCCAGTGCTTGCAGCTGAAAAAGTGCCATTTGCCTATTCTTATGTCTTTGTTACTTCTTGAGAATTACATTGCCACTGTCTTCTTTACTGTTAGGTTTTTGGGTGCTTTTTTACATCTTGCAGAGAATCATTAGTTTGGGCACGAAGGGTTTGCTCTTCACACAGTATTACACACAGGCGGTTACTTCCATACACTGAAGTAGAGAAGTTACACTACAATACCTAACAAGAAAAGATATATGTTTCTAAATGTAGTGAATTGGAGTAATTTTCTTGTCACTTTGAAATCGCAGACAAATCAGTCTAAGCCTTTTCTACCAACTGAGGCAGAAAAAACCCCCATAAATTTTGAATGAACTACTGGTGTGATATGAATAACAAGACTCAGTGATTCTGGAAGGTATGTTTCTTACAACAGATAAAGTAGGTTTTATGTATGAAAGTCACAATAAAAGTTGCAAACTGATGATGCTCTTCAAGTTTATTTTTCACTCATTTTTCCATAAGGAAAACATTTTGAATATTAGTGTACGTGTAGCGCTAGACACGTATGCACATGAAATCAAATATTTAGTTGTGTGTGATACCCAAACCACATACACAACTTTTCATTGTGTTTGTTCAACATGGATATGTTCACAGCAGAACAAGTTTGTTCTGCTACAAAGATGAGTAAGACAAGTGGGACCCTATTTTATGACAAAATGACAATGGATCTATTAGAAGCACTATGTGAGATTGCTGTAATAAATAGCACGAGCTGGCATGTCTAGATTACACCATCCTCGTGGTTTCTCGTCGCATTGTAGTAATTTTAGTCAGAGCTGGAAGAAGCAAAATAATTACCATGGGTATTGTTCTATGGAATGTGTCTTCTGGCCCCAGAGCTAGCTGATTTGATTGAAGTCCAGGGATCTGCACCACGCTGCAATTTGTGATGTGGGCAGGTCCCACAAGGATCTGCTTTATTTGTTCTAGCAAAACACAGTTCAAAAGGGATATGATTGCCTGCTATAAATAGGTAAGGGAGATAAATGTCAAAGAAGGAAAACAACTCAAGACTGTTGAAGCTAAAAGGATAACGTTGGCACAAGAACAAGATGATTTCAATATCCTTGAATGAATTTAGGCTCACGAGCCAGGGTATTCAGCCAGAAGTAAGGCCCAGAACCCCATTCTGACACCTATAAGTAGATACAAAGAAAGTTAAGTAGTGTTAAGATGGAGCACAACCCACTTATGTCAGAAGTTGTTTTGTGCAGTAACTCAAACAGAAGAAACAACATAAGCTCTAGAGCACCTCTCACTTCTCATGTAACCTCCACTCCCTTCTCCACCTCCTAACAGGCTGGACGCCAAACCACATTCACCATCTAACAAAATCTGTGCCTTGCAGCCAGTTGCACTGGCAGTGGAGCAAAGCAGTGATTTGTAGACTGCTGTCCCATTCACCAGAGCGTTTGGTTGTCATGAGTCAGTGCTCTCTCTCTTTGTTCTTCCTCTATAAAGCACAGCAAGACCGTATGCTGAAATTTAATACTTAAATTCAGTAAGATTAAGGATGGTAGTCACCATCTCCTGTCTGATCATTATTGTAATGTTTCTCCTTTTTTCTCTTGCACATCGTTATTTTTAGATAAAAATTTAGACTACACAATCTTGTTAAGAACTTGCCATGGATTCAAGCCATCCTGCAATAAATACTCCTTAGTGACTACGTTATGGTAACACACATACTGAATTTTTAATCATTAAGGAGAGTGTAATTTAACATGCAAAGAATTGATTCCTGTTTTTTTAGCTCAGTATCTTTTTCCTCATTTAATGCCTCATGGAGTAAGTTAAAATGTTGAAATGTTTAAAGTTCCTCAGGTCCTGGGGTATACGCACCAGTCTGGATTGTGTTCAGATATGATCAGATGTCTTGTACTTCTTAAACTGCTCAGAGAATGTTTGCAGGGTGTGCCAGGTGACGTTTAGGCTCGGTATTAGGAAGAATTTCCTGGAAATAGAAATTGGAATAGGCTGCTCAGGGCGCTGGCGGAGTCACCATCCCTTGAGGGATTTAAATGACGCATGGATCTGATGTTTAGGAGGATGGTTTAGTGATGACCTGACAGTGCTGGTTCTAAGGTTGGGCTTGATGATCTTAAAGGTCTTTGCAACAAAGATATTCCGTTCTTGTGTGATTCTGAGAGTAATGTCAATGATAGTCCAACTCTGCCCAAGCTTATGGAGATATCTCCAATGGGAAAATACATTAGGACTTTCCATCGCACACTCTGTTTCCTACTAATCTCTTTAACCATAATAATAAAATATTACCTGGTCATGCTCCAGTAGCACTGATAATAGCTACAGGTGAAGATTTCTTTAGCCTCCCTCATTTCCTTGCTGTGGCATTAAAAGCCTGTAAAACCTCTGGGACAGGAGAAAAGTCTTGTTTGATCCAGATGAATCTTCCATCTGACTGAGCATATGTTACACTTTTAAAACAATAATTAGCCTACCATCAAGCAGGAAGGGAAGAACAGGCTCAGAGTATCAGTGCTTTAAGAAACAACACATCTAGGAACTGACTTTGCAGGTCTCCAAAATATCAAAAGTAATTAGTCAGTGAGAATTTGAGCTTAATATATTATTAAACCTTGAAGCTGAAAATTAATTATTGCTATCAAGATTAATTTGAATCTAGGGGAAAAAGAAGGTGAGTTACAATCTAATGACTTCAGATAAATATGCTCTTCTTCATACACATTTGCAAATCACTGTAAAGGCTTTCTTGCCTTCATTATCTATGCAGACAATAAACCACTTGTAACTCTCCAGATGTGTGGTTATTTAAAAAACAGCTGCATTGCTATTCCAGTGGGTGGTACATAAAGAGAACTTGTAGAGCTGCAGAAGAGAAACTGAGGCACTAAAATGTTCATTGAATTCTCTGTTCCAAGATGGCCAAAGAAATCCAGTTACCTTCCATTATTATAAACGCTGTTATCAAGGCAGCTGAGCCTTTTAATGTGGGTTAACAAATCAAGGCTTTCCTTACAACATTTTCTGATGATGCACACAGCATATTTACAGAAGTATCAAGACTTGCAGATACTCACATGCATTTGTAGCAATATTTAATATTTGACCTTTGTTTTTTAATCTGCTCAGAACAGCTAGAGGAGTAGTTTCATCTTAGTTATAACAAAAATAAAAGTGAACACGATATGTTCACAAGACTGCAGTAATTTTTGTTGGACAGCCAGCAAGCCTCATTCATCTTCTACAGCTCTTCTCACCACTCTGCCTCAAAGAAAGAGAAAACCATGTCAGATGCTTTTTGGTACTCTTTTTTTTTTTTCTGAAATGGCCACTCAAAATATTTTATGTCACTTAGGTTCTTAGTAATTTTTACAGTCCCTCTATGGGAAAGACATAAGAATTAAATTAGTCATCCCCTTTAATTCTTCTTACTTTCAGCCCTCCATATTACCTTTGGGGCAGAAAAGAAATGCAATCAATTTCCACGAGTAATCCCTTGTGCTCAGAACAATTTAACTGGCATGTGCTGAAGCTGGCTGGAAGACAAGATTTTCGGGAGTAACAAGCCAACCCTTTGTGTTCGGGCATTGATTATGAGCCACAATCAAAGCCACTTCTGTAATTACAACAGTATTTGACTATCTAAGATGAATACAATCTTTAGTTATCTTAAGGTATTTAGTTGAGATGAAAAGATCATAAAATATACACATTTGAGCTTTTATAGTAGATAAGTCATTAGTGATCTTTCATAAATGAAGGGGAAAAATGAGTGTTCTTTATTTAGTATGGAAAATAAAATGATCCTGGGTGTGAACTCTTTGTCATTTATCAAATTGTTAAGATCTTGTCTAGACTCCACAGTTGATCACAGATTACTGGGCCACTAAGTATAATTACAAATAGTCTGTGCAAAAAAAATCAGCTATTTCTAAGTTAACATTGTGTTTATTTATGTGGTGGAGGGAATAAAGTACCAAACAACTGATGATTTAGTAAAATAAACAAATGATGGATAGGATGTGCCAAAAAATATTTTCATACATCCACACTCAAATGCAAGCAGAGGATTAATAAGACATGCCCCAGTTAGCACTCCAGTGAGTTGATACAGTCCAGCCAAGGAGACAGCAAGACTCCCTCAGGACTTAGACTCTCTTTATCCAGTCTCCATGTGAGTCTCCTGGGTGAAGAGGTAGCCACAGGTAGCCTACCAATACCAGTCTTCTAGCACTACTGCCTTGTTACCTGTGATGATGTGGATCTTTCTTACAGGGGAAACCCTTACTGGACACATGAAATAAACTTTCCAGTGGAACCACAAATAGATTTTTAGATAGCTTGGATTAAACACTCTTTTGGGATTAAACATTCTTTTTGTAGCAGTTTCAGAAGGTAAAAAAGGCAACCAAATAATGTACAAATAATAAGAGAGCAGAAACAAAGCACCTAATTGTGTTTCATAGGTTGGTATTCATTCATTAATCTCATCCCAGGTCTTCATCTTACTGTTCTTCCTTTACTACTGTACTTGCTAGAATTTCTCATAGGGAGATAAAGATCATGGGGGAAACAGTAGCAAATCAATTCCCTACGTTCCTCAGAAAGACATTAATCTCATCTGCACCCAATTCTTGTTTAGCACTGATCCAGAACGTTAATGACTAATTAATTGCTTTTTCTGAATGGACATTTACCCACACTAATGGGTTTGTACTCTGTAAGCTACAAATGTTTACAGTGCCATCTACTATCATACGTGCCAGATTGCTTAGAGGAACATCCCACATTGCTAATGTGCATCTGTTGGCAAGGCAGAGACAACTGTCATGACAGGCAAAGCAAATTTTAGTTCTCTGCAATACAAGGTGGATGGTGCACAATTCTGTCTTCACTGCAAGGGTGATGTACCCAGATCAGGAAATAGAAGTCCAAATCAAGTTTACAAACCAAAGTATCTGCTGCGGAGTCACTGTCTTGCACAACCTCTCTTAGACTCTTGTTCCAGTGCTCTGCTACCCTCACAGGGAAGACATTTTTGCTCATGATTGGACTAGATGATCTTTTGAGGTCCCTTCCAATCCGTTATGATTCCATGATTCTATGATTCTATGATCACTAGAGTGGCTTTACTGGAACTGAAGTATAAACTACCGGAAAGGAAAGCACGGTCTTAAGAGAATGAAATAAAAAATGCTAGTACAGCAAGATTCCTGCTCTGATTCTCTACTGTAAACCAGGTTTTATGTCAGTATCACATCACAATAAAGTCAGAATCAAACCTTATCACTCCTTTTTTCAAAAATGGCTGATCACATACGACCTTACCTGGTAGTAGATCATTGACTCGCAGTCAATGAGAGCTACTCTCAGGTGACTCCAAGTCAACATGTTGCCTCCATCATATTAAAATGATTGCAAATCTCAAAAAAAACCCTTGTAAGTTAAAAAAAAAATGGATCTAAAGCTTCTTGAAAATCAACCAGGACAACTAGCGGTAAAGAGAAAGTATTGGACTGACGCACGGGTTTTTTTCTGCCTGAAGTTTCTCCAGAAGAGTGTTCCCCACTGTGCAAATTTATTACTCACAGCCTTTGGGATTTGTTTGTTTCCTTTGCAGTTTATGCTGCTGGCTCTACTTTGGCTATGCCATCTGTTGTTCTTCTTTCCTCTTTCTTTGTGTTTCTTTTTCTGTGTCCTCTTTTCCAAGCTTCATTAACTGCTGTGTGTTTCAAAAAGTATTTGGGACCTTCTAGCTGTGCCATGCAACACTGTCAACTGTCAGTGCTGGAGAACCCTGAGCTCCTTCTCACAACCTCCAATAAGAAAGAAACTGCTTTACAATATAAATTATTTCTAGTCTTCAGGAAAATAATTTCATGTACTCTTGGTTCTTGCACTTGTATTGCAAAATGTGTACGCTCCTTTCTCTCTTAGGATCGTATTTTCCTATTTCAATATGATAACTCTTATAAAAGAAGTCGTCTTGTCGTATTTTTTTTGTCCCTTAGCCTCTGAAATTATATAATACAAGAGAATTCTCGCTTTTTATTTTAAAACATATAGGGTGCTCTTCTTGTTTGAAGAGATACTGTGAAAATTCTTCCACAAATGCACTCAGAATGAAGATGAGCTGGAAGTCTGGAACAAACACTGACACAGCTATTTCTGAAGTCTCACAATTTTTAAAGAAACCACATCAATGAATAATTCCCTGCATTTATGTTTTAAGGAAAATAAACATTTTTCTTGGATAATTTTTCTTAGATATAAACATTGAGGGTAAGTTGGAGTAGGACTGAGTATTTACTGCAGCCGTTTAAGGTTGAGTCAGCACTGCAATATGCATGTTGTGTATCTGCAGGAGTTCAGTATTTAAAGCTGACCACAGTCATTTTAAACATTTGTGAGTTCATGCAGTGCTGGAACAGAGCGTTAGTGGTGGTGTGCATTTACACTCTATTGTGGTTTGGAGTCTTGTGTGTGCTTTGTAGCTTATAAACCTTGTGCACAGCTTTGTTCACCTCTGTGAAGTAGACATAGTGATTTCATGAATCAGTTTCAGTAAGAGAGACCACACAGTGCTGCTTAATCAAGGAGACAATTAAATGGAGAACTTACTTTTACCTAGGTATAAAATAATAAATTTATGTCACAAATATCTGCTCTGTAATTTTATGGAGTATCAGATTTGTTTAATTCTTACTCATAAACTATAATTCCATATTGAAACCCCATTTTTCAATGAAAGAAGTCTTAGCAGGAAAAGCCTGGCCCATTCATTTTTCTACTTCACATAGTGGCACAAACAGGAGCTGATAAACTGCAAGAGATTTGCCATATGAGCAACAGTAGAAGTGATATGAAAAGCTATAACATAGACTTCGTGTTACTTTTGATGTCTTGTACTGTCATGTGGGTTTCTTTTAATGAATGTTGTATTGGTTTTTTATTGTAAAGAAGCACACTTGTGCACTTGAAAGGCCATCAGATCAAGAGAGGTTCTTCTCCCCCTGTACTCTGCCCTGGTGAGATCACACTTGGACTATTGTGTCCAGTTCTGGGTGTCTCAGTTCAAGAGGGGTGTGGAGCTGCTGGAGGGAGTCCAGCATAGACCAATGAGGACGATGAAGGAAGTGGAGCACCTCCCTTATGAGGAGAGGCTGAGGGAGCTGGGTCTCTTTAGTTTGGAGGAGACTGAGGAGTGACCTCATTAATGTTTATTAATATGTGAAGGGTGGTTGTCAGGAGGATGGAGCCAGGCTCTGCTCAGCGTCATCTAGTGATAGGACAAGGTGCAATGGGTGCAAGCTGGAACATAGGAGGTTCCACATCAATATGAGAAGGAACTTCTTCACACTGAGGGTGACAGAGCACTGGAACAGGCTGCCCAGGGGGGTTGTGGAGTCTCCTTCTCTGTTGTTTGCTGAACACCAGCACAGAGAAGCAGCTCACAGAATCACAGAACATTAGGGACTGGAAGGGACCTCAAAAGATCATCTAATCCAATCCCCCTGCCACAGCAGGATCCCCTAGATCAAGTCACACAGGATATCCCATATATGGTTGGATATATGTATTCATAAATATTTATGTGTCTTTATTCCACTAGAATCAGTGGTTTCTTCAGATACAGTACAAAGCTCTGACTTTGTACTGTATTATTATTCTTCTTATTATTTGTACTGTATAAATTATTATGTGAGCACATAACAATTTACGTATTCCAATTTTGAAAATAATTGCATTAAAGATACACAAAGAAAAAACCAACTTTTTAATAGGCCTTTTATGTATGAAAATTTGATAAGAAAATAAGAGTAATATTTAAGAATGTAAGTAATCAAACGTCCTATTTTTAGCTTTACAAACTTTTCCAAGAATTGCATGTATTTCCTGTGCAACTTGGCCTAGGTGATGCTGCTGTGGCAGGGGGATTGGACTAGAGGATCTTTTGAGGTCCCTTCCAATACCTAATGATTCTATGACTCTATTTCAGCAAGGAAAAATTAAAGACGTTGTGTTTTCCTAAACTTGTAATCTAAATGCTTACTAGCCCTCAGTACACACTTTGCTACCTCAATCATTTTCTACTCATAATATAATACCTCTGTAAAGTATCAGCATCATTTTGTGGTCTCGTTACACTCTCTGAAGGGAGCTGACTCTTCCTATTTGTTTCCAGATGAAAAGTCAAAAACATTAGACTAGAGACAACAAGGGTACAATTAGTCTTACCTACTTGAAACAAAGCTACAATGCAGGCAACAGAGCTCATCAGTGTAGCATCCTTTATAACCAATGGAGAGAAACAGATGCTGTTAGCTTGAAATTTATTTGATCTCTTAGATCTTTGAGATAAGACAAATTACACCTAGAACCACCTTTTCCTCCTGTAGTCCTGTAATCAGAGTCTAGATAGTTGTTCAGAAATAGACACTGTCTGTAAGACAAATACATATCCAGGCAGGTTTTAAATGTCTCCAGAGAAGGAGACTCCACAGCCCCCCTAGGCAGCCCCTGTCAGTGCTCTGTCACCCTCACTGGGAAGAAGTTCCCTCTCATATTGATGTGAGCTTTTCCAGCTCACACCCATTACCCCTTGTCCTATCATTAGATGCCACAGAGCAGAGCCTGGCTCCATCCTCCTGACACCCACTCTTCACATATTTATAGACATTAATGGGGTCACTCCTCAGTCTGCTTTTCTCCAAGCTCAAGAGACCCAGCTCCCTCAGCCTTTCCTCATTTTTGTGGCTCTGCACTGGACTCTCTCCAGCAGTTGTCTTTCTGGAAGTGAGGGGCCCAGAACTGGACACAATGCTGGGATTAGAAGGATATTTAGCTGAATGTACTACGCAATGCACTTGTCTTTTATATTTACATGCAGAAGTTTACTAAATTAAAGGAAGGATTCAAGGTAATCACTCCTGATACAGAATAAAGGTCCTATTTTAGTGCCTATTTTATGAAAGAAAAAAAAGAGGGGACAACCACAACGAGACTGAGAGAAACCCAGTCCAAAAGACTCAATAAATAGATTTGTTATACTTTATAGATCCAACTCAGAGCTTCTGTGCCTCACAGTACAGAGCTCACAATAAAGTCCAATAACTGATAGGGGTTCATCATTGCCATTTAGGAAGTTAGTTTCTCTTCAACCTGCACAACTCCTTCAGAAAAACCTGTGGTAACAAAAACATGCCCAAGTCCTAGTTTGTCCCTTAGAGCAAGGTGGAAGTCAAAGCATTGGAGCTGACTTATCTTTTCCCATATAAATGGAAAAAGATAAATGTATTAACTGATATTTAAAGTGACTTTGACTGCCAAGAAACAATATTAGAAGATTCTCACTCTGGCTCTGCCTTGGCTTAGCGTCAAATGCTAACACAGAGCCAAGGCAGCCACAGGTGCTGAACTCTAATTTAACTTAAACTTTCATTACACTCCTCACCACATTGGGGCCAAAACAGTAGACCTGCCAAACCTTCAGCTGGAACCAAAAAGGCTCTTAATTGGCCACCAAGGGTGAAGACAATAAGAAAGTCGTCCTGTTTTATTTCCCTTTGGGAGACTGGGAGTCTGATATTATAAAGTACAATGATAAGTCCCAGAGTCACTTCATGTTTTTGGCTTCCAATGTATCAGTACTTCCTCTCGTCTTCCAAATCATTAGAATTTGTTTAAACATTATTTATTTATAGAAAATACAGGAAAATAACTATGTTTATAGAGTCAAATCAATCTGGTTACACACACACATACAGACCAAACCCAACTCTACCATTAGCATGGGTTTAGTATGTTGCTGTACTAACAATGATCCACTCCCTGCCATTCACAACAGTTTTCCATCCCAGACTGATGCTGATCTTGTCCTACAGCAGCTGAATATCTAAACCATTGAGGCCTGTGCTCTTTCAAGTACCTAGGAAAATATAAGTCAAAGAGAACAAGCAGTTACCCACCAAGTCACTTGTTCATTTGTGAAGATCCTCAAGTGCAGAATCACAGAACATTAGGGATTGGAAGGGACCTTGAAAGATCATCTAGTCCAATCCCCCTGCTGCAGCAGGATCACCTAGATCAAGTCACACAGGAATGTGTCCAGGTGGGTTTTAAATGTGTCCAGAGAAGGAGACTCCACAACTCCCCTGGGTAGCCCCTTCCACTGCTCTGTCATCTCCATCATAAAGAAGTTCC
>JAOXOE010000001.1:110159153-110173986 GCA_028565055.1 Phoeniculus purpureus
TGCATTTCTGCACTAACTTGCTTGACATTTTTCTTCTTTTCTGGACCTAGTTTAAGAGTTAATAAACTTTTCCTCTTCCAGTTTCCTAAGATATCCATTGTCTGGCAGATTTATCCGAGATCTCACTGAGACCTGACTGCTTTGGGTTCCTTTCCCTTAAAACCTGGGAGCAAAGCAGTTTCAACCCGTTACAGTATTTGATTGAGAATTTACACACAAACTAATGAAAACATCAGTCAGGCATTGGTGTTGACCGATGACAGTGATTTAAGACCTGTTTCCACCTCTTTACACATTTTAACACAGCATTTATTCTCATAAGCAATGACTTTGAGATCAAGCAAAAGGTGGACTTTGTCACAGTCATCGTAGCTTTAGAAGCAATAGGTTTGCTTCTAAAAAGTAACTTAATTAAAAGAGGAAAAACACAGTTTATTTAATTATGTATTGGGATAACAATTGAAATAACATAGAATCAGAAAGGGCTGTCTGATAATTCAGCTATCTCCATATGTCACAGCATGTCCAATTCAGCATCCATAGCGTCCGCCTGATATTAGCTATGTAGTAGAAGGCTTGAAAAGAGAATCTGTTCTTGTACAGATTCTTCTTCCTTTGTAAGTAGCCACATAGAGTTCAATGAGCCCTAAATATCAGGCATTATGTTCAGATTCTAGTTGCTTGCTAACTTCATCAGGGGTCAAATGGACAGCTTGATCTAAATCAAAAACTCTTTAGCTTTCTCTCTCTTTTCCTCTCTAACATCAACATACACTAAAAAAGCTTGAATGCTTGTTATTTTTAAACAATAGAATCATATAATTATGAAATGCTTTGCATTGGAAGGGACTTTCGAAGTTTGTCTGTTCCAAATCCACTCTGTGACGAGGGAATTCTTCAACCAGATCAGGCTGACCAGAGCTTCTCTAGCTTGACCCTGAACAACTCAAAGCATCTTTCACCCCTCTGAGCAATGTTTCTCACCATACTCACTGTAAAACATTTTCTCCTCATATCTAGTCTGTATCTCTCCTATTTTATTTTAAAACCGTTATTCCTTGATCCTGACACAACAAGTCCTGCTAAAAATGCAGTCCCCTGCTTTCTTATAAGCCCCCTTTCAGTACTGAAAGGCCATGGTAAGGTCTCACTGGAGCCTTCTTTGCACCAGACTGAACAATCTCAAGTCTCTCAGCCTGTCTTAACAAGCGAGGTGTTCCATGTCTCTCATCATTTCTGTGGTATCCAAAAAAGGCAGAAGATAGATGTTACTAACAAACCCCATGCATTCAGACAGTGGCACAAGATTCCTAAATGTCTACTAGAAATAAATTTAAATAAAACTTTCAATTAAATTATACACAGAGTTTGATTTCAATGTACTTAAAATTGCCTATTTAGCCCAGCATTTTCCTCTACTTTTCCTTCTTCCACTGTCCCCAGATTAAATGTGCATTGGTAATAAAAGGAATGGCTTATCCTGCACAAGGATATTCAGAGCTTTCGTTCAAAATACACTTGTCATTTATTTTGCTTACTTGGCCATGGAGTGTTATTTGTGTGGGTCTAGTCTTCTACCAAAGCTGTTGCAGTTCCTTTTGGATGTTTCTGTTGGCTGTTGTTCTTGGTTCCATGTTGTTTTCCTTGCAGCATCCTTCCTTTCTTTTCCATGGGCACCCTTCCATTCCATCCTCCAGGGTTACCATAGAAATATGCAATCACAAATTTCAGCACAGAAACTCAGGCTAAAGAAATGAAGTGAAATGAAGTCAGGAAGAACTCCTTTGCCTAAGTCACAAAACAAATTGAACATTTGGATAATGATTAATTATGTGACAGTTGTATAGAATTTGGACATAGCTGGAGGAACTTATTTTTAATGTTGTGCTATTAGTTTGTACTCCACTATTTGCATTGATAGCTTTGGTGACTTGAAGTGTATCGGCTTGGCAAGCCCTTTTATCTTCTGCCTACAGTGTTCACTTTAAACAGCTACAAAAATAAAACTTGGCACTTGCCAAAGCAAGAGTACAAACAAAGCTAAATATACTGTGCACAGTATATATCTAAGTGTGACAGAAGCACTTCATTGGACACATGTTGGTAATTCTGAAGAGGCAAGGCAGAAGTGTTCCTCTCATGTAAGAAGACATCCAGAATTAACTGCATGTCTTTGGTCTAGATATTAGGATATAAAACTTACTATTGAAAAAATGTCTTTTTAAAGTGCTAGATGTGATGACATTATGAAGATATTGTTATTAGATAGATATCTTGTTAAACTATTTATTGCAAACCAATTTATAAATCTCTCCTGATTCTTCATGTGCTGTATAGTGCACTGACCTCGGCTTATGTAAAATGTAGGTAGTGTGTGACAGAGCTACAATAACGGCTTGAAGTGGCAGTTTTCATCCCTGGAGTTATTGGCTGGTTGTTCAATTAGAGGGTTCTTTTTGCACTTCTAATGTTGTCTCACTAGTCATCTGTTGTTTTTGCTTCTGGATTCTCTGTGGGAACTATTAAAATAATACAATTGTTAATACGGCCCTATAAATAGCACTGAATGAAGCATGATTTCTAAAGATATAAATTTAGAAAAATAATTATTGTCAACTAAAGGCAGGAAAAAAGTCTGGGACATTCTAACTATTGCAACATTTACTGTTCCATTTCACACAAAAAATAATATACCAATTAATACAGGAAAGAAAATACGGCCCTAAAAAAAAGCTTCACTAGCTATTAATTTAGAATACATTTAGTAGCAATTCATGGGTCTCGAAAATTTTACTGGATAGGATTAAATACATTCAAAGACAACATCTGAAGGCATTCTTGGTTTTGTTGGAGTATAAGTATTATTTCTGTTGGCACAGTTGATAGAAAAGCTTTGGGTTCTTAAGAAGAAAAATGTAGAGCATAATTGTTCACAACTGAAACCAGAATGAAATGTAGATTAATTTTACTCTTCTAAGTTCATACCAAAATAAATAAACTGGGTACAATTTAACTCCTTATAATGTTATATATGAAGAAACATTTCTGTCAATTACTTCCATTTTGATTCTTAACATCAATTAATATTAATTTTGTAATTTAAAAAAAAAAATCCGGATTTCCAAAGTTGTCAATAAAAAGTTGACACGTATTTTTTTATGTTTCAAAATTGTAATAATAGAAAATAAAACAATAATAGAATTCTTTGAGGTACTCAGTAATTTTAAGTGCTTTATTTCAGTGCTCAGTATGTTTCAAAACTGAAGAGAACCCCGCTGCTCTCTGAGGTGGGATAGGTAGAGAAGATAGAGAAGGTATCTCTGTCTTATCTAGTAGTGATCCTGCTCTGGCAGGGGGATTGGACTAGATGATCTTTTGAGATCCCTTCCAATCCCTAATGATTCTATGATCTCAAAATTAGAGGTCAAAGTGCTATTCAATTCCTTATTGTATAAGACATCCTTCCTTTATTTTTGGCCAAGAAAAACAATATAGGAAGAATGGCAAACCTGAACTGAATATTCATGGCTACTCGATATTGATGTTTAGCTATTAATGCTCGACTTCTTTATGAAGCTGGTCTACCCGCACGCACAAAAACAGTTAGGGAAAATCCTTAGCCTTTAATAAAACAGTGAAGCCATGTTGGTTTATGTCTGCTAACAATGTTTTCACTAAGTCATAGGGAGTAGAAGGGATTCCATGAGTTCACTGAAACAAACCCTGTTTGTTTTCCTGCTCGTGTAGGGTCAAAGATTCCTGACTGATGTTTACTTAAATGGTTCCTTACAGAGGCTTTAATGTGTGTTTTCTGCCCATGCCTTAAGCAAATTACTTCAAAGTACAGCCATATTTACTGCTAAGAAGTCTTACCTTAATGGTTAAACTAAAAGCTGTGGTAGATTTTCCCTGACAGACCAAATCAGATAGATGAAGCTATTAAAGCACTGCAGTGTGTGTCTTTTCCTCTATCCATTAATGCAAGGATGCCTGATACCACAATTGATCACCCCCTGACTTATCACAGAATTCAGTCCAGTATATTAAGGTAAATGAAAACTAGATGTCTCATTTTAACCTTCTACCACAAGCCTGTCAGAGTCCTAAATATCCTTTGCTGCAATGTAAGTCTACTGCTTCCCTGTCCTATCTTTAGCGAGCATTGTGAATTACTCGTTATGTATTATAGGAGGAAGGAGAGTGCAGGGTTTTAAAGTGTAGCTCTGTCTGAATGCCTACAAGGAACAGCAAGAAGAAGCTGGGAAGAAGAAAATGTGGCATTAAGGCAAGCTCTCGGGCCAGTGAAACCTTCAGGAATGTTGCGTGTGTTCTGCCAGAGAGGAGGCGTACGTTTCATGACTCACATTGTTTGTGGAGAGCACTATGAGGCAAGTGAGAGCCAGACTTCTGTAAAAAAATATCTGTGTTAGGGTGAGACAATTCCAATGTGGCTTGCAGGGCTCTTCTCACATCATTGTCATGAGCCTCTTCAGTAGAATGGCAGGCTGCATGATCTGACTAAGCGATACAGCGCTCTTTCAGTGAATAATTCTGCTGCCAGGTGTTTGAATGCTCTAGAAATGTGGAGATATCTTTACTGAGTGCTTATGTCTGAGTAGGATGGAAAAGAGGGGGAAATATTTATTGAAGGCGCAGAAGAATACACTGAGAAAAGCTAGAAAGATAGAAGGGAAGGAAGGAAGGAGGGAAGGCGGGAGGGAAGGAAGGAAGGGAATGATGAAGCAATGAGTGGGCAATGTCTGAACATTATAAATTCAACAAAATATACCTTTTTTTGCTATCTGCGCTTACATTAGTCACAAATACAAACCTTCTGCCTGTTCAGAATCACATAACACCACATAACATTAGGGATTGGAAGAGACCTTGAAAGATCATCCAGTCTAATTCCCCTGGGCAGCCCCTTCCAGTGTTTTGTCACCCTCACTGTGAAGCTCTTTCTCATATTCATGTGGAACCTCCTGTGTTCCAGCTGACATCTATTGCCCCTTGTCCTATCACTAGATGCCACTGAGCAGAGCCTGGCTCCATCCTCCTGACACCCACTCTTCACATATTTATTAACATTAATGAGGTCCCTCCTCAGTCTACTTTTCTCCAAGCTCAAGAGACCCAGCTCCATCAGCCTTTCCTCATCAGGGACATCATCTTTGTGGCTCTGCACTGGACTCTCTCCAGCAGTTCTGTGTCCTCCTTGAACCGAGGGGCCCAGAACTGGACACGAGATGTGGTCTCACCAGGGCAGAGTAGAGTCAATTTCATTCAGGGTTTGGAAATCTTTATCTTCACTCCCAATTTTTAATTTGATTTTGGTCTTTGTTTCTCTTGAGATTAGAACTGGAGCTGCCTGAGCACCAGCACACCATCTGCTCTCAGGATGATTGCCTTTCAAGTGTCAAGAGCAACCTCAGAAGTTCCACAATACCCTGTGTGGTTTTGCAGATTGTGCAGAAGCTCTTGGATAACCCTCAGCTTTTCCGATCTGTAGTCTTTACAGAACCGAAACTGAGCTTCAGACCTTCTCTCCACTCATTTCAGTAAGCACTAAGAAATGTCAGGTGGTTTGTGGGTTTGGTTTTTTAATTTGAAGTGTTAGCTGGGGAACCTAAACCTTTACATTGCTGCTTTATACTTGAGGAGAGAGATTTTTGCAATTCCATTTTCACCGATCCCAAGTTGCGCACCTTTTCCCCTCCAGACTTCTAGAATTCTCACATTGCCAGTGAGGTAGAGGTGGGTGATGTCTGTGTAATGCACAGTTACTGTAATCCTTTAGGTATTGGGTTAGGGCTGTTCTCAATAACATCCTCTCACAAATAGCATCTTTTAGCAGAACATCTGGAACTGGTATTGACGCTACTCTGCTTTCCCCTGTTCAGTCCTTGTGTTGGTTCCATAACCCGTGAATGGCTTCAGCCCCAGTTAGTTCTGGGACTGAAGTAGGGATGGAACTAAAGCAACTGTATTTTATAAGCATTTGTTGTTTATTTCAGTGTGCAACCTGGTAGGACAATTTGCATTACTACGAAGGCTCACCATAAATATGTATAAGGCATTGTGGCTTTTCTGGCTAGGAGATGTGTGTCTGCAGGGGAAATTCAGAGCCTCAATCACAAAGAGACAGATGTCAGATGTAGGAGCCCAGGCTTCAGAAGAAATGAAGTTTACAAAACCATCACAAAGAACCAACAGAGGATTCAGGTCACTGATATAAAGTCATCAGTTGCTTCCTTAAGTGAAAGATCCCATACTCAAACTATTTGCAAGCATACATGCTTAACCTGAAGGGTGCAACAGAAGAGAAATTTCAGGAGGTACCATCACAGCTCATCAAAAACTCATGCTTTCTATGAACAGCAGGAAACAAGACTAGAACAGCCCACATCAACTCCTGTGAGCATGTTGTTGAGTCTGCAAGTGAATTCTCAGGCTTCTGAGGAGGCCCTGGCTCAGGGTAAGTAATTGAGCAGGAGGTGGAAATCTGCTGGGCAAGACAACAGAAGCTGCTGAACATAACAGGTACCTGTGTGGGAAGCCAGGTGGGAGGTATGTGAGAAAATGTCAAACTCTACAGATAATTGGAGGGAAGTGTTCAGAATCTTTTGGAGGAATACAGTATTTTAAGACCAAAAGGGCCCAGGTGACCATCAGTATTACCATATAATGCCAAGATTGCCTAGGTAACAGGATCAGAAATTACATGTTTGGGAGTGGATGAAACTAAACTAGGACCTGTGGGGACAAAGAAGTTATAAGTTGAGTTGTTTACCTGTGAACTGGGGAGAAAAAGAGATATGCAAGTGTAGTGAGAAGGAAGGTCAAGAAAGGGGAAAGGGACTTGCAAGGATGGTGCATGGGGGTACCTACCAGAATCCCTGTTCTTGTTCATGGCAATGTGAGCAGAACAAGGAACCATTCCCTCTCATTTGAACCTGAAGTAACAGTTGAGACTGTGTCTGCACTCATCGGGTCTGGAATGAACACAGGCAGGTGTCCCTCTTCAGTAAAGGAACACATTGACAGCTGGATTCAGCATCCCAGTATCAGCGTATCAATGCCTGATGCAGCATCAGCAGCAACACAACTTTTTATAGTGCAAGTCGATTTTCTTCTCTCACATGACTTCAAAATGCATCATCTCTTACTTCATGGCAGTAGCAGCACATGGACTTACCACTTTGCGAGCATCTGCTGTATGATCACTGTTTAGTCCTTCACTAGCCTATGTCATTCATTCAGATAGCAATGAGATGACCTGGGAACACTTTCCAAATGACAGGTTTTGTGCGCAGAGTTCTCTTGAGTGAAACCCTTCAGTTCACCCTCATGCCCTCTATATTCTCAAAGCACCTGTGTGGTACCAGCTGATCAATTTAGCCTCTGGTCCAGCAGGAATCATATTCTTTTGTCACTTGGAGCTGCCCTTTCAGGAGTCTGCAAAAAGTCTGTGAAAGAGAACCAACTCTTAAAAGAAGTCCTTTTGAAAACAGTGCACACACACAAGAAGCAGAGAGATACGGAGGGAAAGGCTGAAAAACACAGAAGACCAAAAGACCAATGTACATGTTGTACAATTGAGTTTCTGAGCTTCAGGGTGTACTTGTAAGTTTACTCAGAGACAGTAAATTCTCATTCTTATCCCTCTGGGAGAGCAGAGGTTGGAAAAGCAACCCTGTACCCAAGCTATGTCTGAAATCATCCTACTGTAATCATCACAGAAATCTCCCTGATGAAGTTCACAGATTGGTTTTTATCATCTTCATATTCACTCTGGCCCCCCACAAGCCCTAAATGTGTCACTCTTCCCCATCTAGTGTTGGGTCTGCACTAGCTGATCTCCAGAGATCCCTTCCAGCCCCTACCATTTTATGATTCTATGATGTTTTCAGCAGATGAGTCAGCAGCAGTCTTCCAACGGGGTTTTTACTGCGCTGTCTACTAACGTGCAGTAGCAGAATCAGTCACTACCTGCTTTCTACACAAGCAAGTCAGGCTTCAGAACAATTCACACCATAATATTTCATACTAAAAAATACAACAGAGTTTCCAAGCTAACAGATTTTTACACACTATTAACAAAAATCGTGTAGACTCCATACTGAAGTTCAAGAAAAGAAACGCAGTTCTAGTTTCTCAGAAGGAGGTGGCTCACTTCACATTGAATAATTTTATCTGTAAAGAAACTTGAAAGTTTCACACAGCAAAGACATTTAAACTGTGGTAAGGGGGATATGTGTCAAATTAAACAATTCTCTGTGCAGACAATGAAACAGACCTTGCAGAAATTGTGCAATTATAGTAATTACAGTACACCCAGTTAAACCTCTTCCCAGCTCAGCTGGACAGCCCTCTGCTGCTGTACTTGAGTCTTGCTACTCTACACACATGTGTTCTTGTGCTTCCTTTGGTCTGGGAGACTTGCCGGCATGGTCACAGTCCACAAGCTTTGTTTTGTCTCACTACAGAAATATGATTGTGTGAACCAGGTGAACATCCTATAGAAGAGGGGCTGAAGCCTGTCTGAACCCTTCATCTTTTAACTACATCGTATTTTGTGGATACTCTAGTTTTGTGGGGATGCAACCAAATGAGCTGTAAAGGATTTTTAGGTACCTTTTTCTTTTACTCACTTCAGATAGTGAAGGAAACTTACAGGTCGTGTGTGCACCTGGAGATAGTAGTTTCCCTGACTCGGTGCACACAGCATGGAACCGTTGCAAACACTCAAACTTCTTAGAAGGTCTTCTGTCCTGTAGGTAGTTTCTGGAGCTCACACTTCTACCTTCCACATCCACTTGGTAATTTTCTCATGTCCTCGGCAATGGCAATACAGGTGTCTGTAATACCAAATAACATCTCCCTACCCCAACACCCTTGTGCTCCCTGTAGAGGCTTCTCTTTTCAAGTTCAGGACTGATAGTTCAGAAACTTGCTTTGTTCTCCCTTTTAGAAAATACTTCATTTACTTCCTCCAGTTCTCTACAAAAAAATTGCAAATCATTTGGAATGATACCTACCCTCCACCCACTCTGATCATTACATAAGTGTTCCTCAAACCTGCCTCTTCTGCATTTATTCACTACTTAATAGCCTCTCTCAAACACCTTTGCCTAATGTAGTTTTTAATATGCCTTTCCTTCGTTTTCTGGTGTAAAAAGCATGCAGCAGGTAATAATATACAGTCAAAAAAGGGTCTAAATTATCCAAGACTTTCTCATGGTACAACCAGACATGAGGGAGAATGTAGGGAACATCCACACCCCTCTATAGCATCAGTTGCAAGCCAAGCAAGGATGTCTTAAGTGGCAATGAATGTTTTTGAAAGTACAATGGGATTTGATTTCTGACATGGACTACCAGTGGAGTCTAGAAAGTATTCCAGTCTCCCTTAAAAGACACTAAGGATGGGATTATTATGATGCTAAAATGTACATACCTAGTGCCGTTTCAAATACTGTGGGGGATAGCCAGAAACCTCTGCTTTTTTTCCTAGGATCTATTTTCCTTAGGATTTCTGATAGAACATATCTTTCTACTCCTAGACATTTATCTCTTGTATGCTTGCATGCTTTAGCTGGAATTTGGCAATTGTGGAGCTGAATATTCCCACTCAATGCCTGGTAAACTCATTTATGAACTACCTGTAATGGCTAATGGCTCACATATATTATCAGCAAATACCATCAAAATGCAATGATTCAGTTCTGGCATGAATACCAAAGGAAAATTAGATCGGTCCAAAACTGAAAGACTTGTCTTCTGTATAAAAAAATAGGAAAACCAAAGTAAGATATTTTTTTAGCACATATAAAATAGCAGAACAAGTTCAGGCTTTGGTGTAATTGTTGGTTTGGAACACACTAATTGCTCTCCAGGCTTATTATTTCTCACATCATCTTTCAGAAGTCCCTATTAAACACTGAAGGATAGAAAACTAGAAAGAAATGATGAGCATCTACTACAAGCATAAAAAATCATCTCAGGAGAAAATCTGACTATGAAATAAAAGAGAATCATGGAGCACATTGGACTGAAGTTTTGTTTCTAGAGTAGGTTTTTATTCTACTTTACTAAACCTAATGAATCACAGAATCACAGAACATTAGGGATTGAAAGGGACCTCGAAAGATCATCTAGTCCAATCCCCCTGCCAGAACAGGATCCCCTAGATCAAGTTGCACAGGAACATGTCCAGGAGGGTTTTACATGTTTCCAGAGAAGGAGACTCCACAACGTCCCTGGGCAGCCCCTTCCAGTGCTCTGTCACTCTCACTGGGAAGAAGTTCCTTCTCATATTCATTTCGAACCGCCTATGTTCCAGCTTACACCCATTACCCCTTGTCCTATTGTTAGATACCATTGAGCAGAGCCTGGCTCCATCCTCCTGACACCCACCCCTCACATATTTATAGACATTAATGAGGTGACCCCTCAGTCTACTCTTCTCCAAGCTAAAGAGACCCAGCCCCCTCAGCATCTCCTCATAAGAGAGGTGTTCTATTCCCTTCATCATCTTTGTGGCTTTGCGCTGCAATCTGTCCAGCAGTTCTGTGTCCTTTTGGAATGGAGGAGCCCAGAACTGGACACAATACTCCAGATGTTGTCACACCAGCTCATAGTAGAGGGAGAGGAGAACCTCTCTCGATCTGCTAACCACCCCCTTCTGATCCACTCCAGGATGCTGTTGACCTTCTTGGCCACAAGAGCACGTTGCTGCCTCATGGTCATCCTGCTGTCCACCAGGATTCCCAGGTCCTTTTCTCCTACACTGCCAGATGTCTACAATGTAGAAAAAGCTAAGAGAATTGCAGCAATCATTTGATTTTTCTGCTGTCCTGCTCCCTCAGATCCATTCTCTTGCCTCAGGTAGGCATAGATGGACATCAGTTTTTCAGTCAGTTCTTGCTTTTTATATTACAACATTTGAATAACTTCATATCTGGAAGGCTACAGAGTCCATAAATTCATTTTTAAGAAGGCATTTTAAAATGAAAATGAATTTGCACACTTGTTTTCTGTTAACGTAACCAAAGTGACATTTTCAGGCAGCTTGGTTTTGAAAGTTAAAAAAAGAAAGATGGAAAAACCCAAATGAGTATTTGGAGAGGACGAGAAAGAAAGAGACATGTTTCACTGAAGATTTCAACATAACATACTCCGGCTTTTACAGCTTTTTTATTATCACTGCAGTGTAACAAACTTCAGAGCTTTGAAAACATCACTCAAATGGCTAATTTCTGCACAAAGTGCAATCTGAAATGGAGTGAATGCCTGTTATGTTCAATGGGAAATTTCAAAATAAGAAATAACACTGTGTATTTTCTTTATAATTAGTACATACAAACGTGGTTTATATTATTTTTGCTCATGAAATTATCACAATAGTGTTTGACAGAGACCTGTTTCTTCTTCTAACCAGAGAAACCTCTTGATTTTAATGCTAAGACATGAATAGATTCATTTATTTATGTTCTTCTTCCCCAGAGGAATAACAGATGTGTGGAGACATTAAAAATTTCACTATTTTTCTGCTAAAGACAAATTTTAACTCTTTATTCACAAATACACACATATGAATCCATACAAAAAGTAGGAGTGTCACAGCACCAAGAATCAGTTGTGTCAATAACCTATCAAGATACACGAGTTTAAGTCTATCAGAAAAGCCTCATGTAGTAGATTTGCAGCATTTTTTCCTTTATTAAAATATTCAATTGCATCTTGTGCAACACCAGAAGAGATAACGAGATAGTTTTCTCATGTCTAAACCAGTGAGCCTCCATTCTGACTGGCAGGGTCAAGCTCCAGGGATGAGGGACTAGTTTATTCTCTGTAGCAGGTGCTAACAAGGACAACCACAAAAAAACCTCCCTGCCCTTAAGCACTTGACTCTATCATAGAATTCATTGAGTTCTATAGAGTCAGAAAATTCCCTAACATAAAGAGCCACCCCACTGCTTTTCCTTCCTTGCTTATCCTTTCTGAAGAGCTTATAGCTATACATCGTAGTGCTCCAGTCATGAGAATCATCCTACCACGTTTAAGTGATGGCGACTAGGTCATAGCTGTCCTGTTGTACATTGGCTTTCAGTTCCTCCTTCTTCTTACCCATGCAGTGTACATTGATGTAGATGCACTTGAGCTGCGTTATCAGTTTAAAACCCAACGATTTCGTGCCACACCCAGGCTCATCAATTCTGCGCCTGGTTTCATCCCTTTCACCTTCCAAATCTCATTTAAAGATCTCTCAATGAGCCACATCAACTCATTAGCAAGAATCCTTTTCTGCCTTTAAGATAGTTTGACTTCATCAGTCCTCACCAGGCCTGATGCTCTGCAGATGTTTAGACATAAATTCTTCATTAAATAGAAAGTGAACTTTACCATGCTTGGTGTCTTAAATACAGTTTCTTTCTAGCATTAGTTGTGTAGGTTACAGATCTACTCCTCTATCATTTGCATTATGCCAACCCAGGTCCTATAAAAATAAGGGTTTATTACCTTCTTGCTGATGGTTCCACTTGACTGAAGTTTCTAAAGAAGCTTAATTGCCCTTGTTTTCTACAAAAACCTGTAGAATTCTAGCACATAAACACATGTTAAATATTTAAATAAGCTCTGGACTGCAAAGAATTTTATAGGATTAACAGTAGTACACAGTCACAACTATCTGGTTTCGTGCAGAAAATAGTGAGAGTGTCTTCAAGGGCATTACAAGGCTATGTGAGTTAGTGAGGTTTGATACTGGATATGAAGAAAAAAAAAGTAACAAAAGTGTCACAGTGGCAGATTAAAATCAAGGACTAAATCTGAAAATAACTCTATGAATGAGTTCAATTAGCTACCTTCAAGTCAAGCAATTTTAAGAAGATTTGAAATGTCCCTTAATGACTACATTTGTTTTAGTTCCATTAAAATTATCCAGCGTTGAATAGGGTTTTGATTACAAGCATGTAGGCCATAGTTTTGATTAAAAATTGATTGTGCTGGATCTCTGCTATATAACACGTCAGCTATTAAATATTCCATTTGAGATTCTCTTACACAGCCTAGGTGAATCAAATTGTCCATCACACTTCCATGTATATTTGGATATTATCTTCTGTTACGGAGTTTTATTGTTTTCTGGAAAAATTAAGAAAAAAACCAGCAAAATTAATATTTATCTAAAAATGTGAGCTCCTATGTTACTAGTAAACTAAAAACTGTTTGCATGTGAAAAGATAAGCAAGAATTCTTATTAGCACATGTGGCCAGACAAACTCATAGCTGACAGAACTGCAAATCCACTGTAGCGAGCCAGAAAGAGCAGCCATTCATATCATACCAGCTTTTAATTCTGTAAAGCAGAAAAATAACAGTTAGTTGAAGAGAATGAACAAAACGAACTTTCAAGGAACCACTATAAGCACTTATTCTTATCTAGCTAAGGTTTATCACAGCAATATGAACTACAGAGCAAAGTGAACCTTATAGTACATATGCATCATTAGTATCAAAATACCCTTTAGGAGTTAGGAAACGTACTCAGCAGTAAGGGGTACCTGTGTTTTCTACACGTTTAATAGTACCTCTTGCACTGTGACTTGCCTTAAGACATATTTGGAACTACCTACTACTGGACACAAAACTGGACAGCAGTTATACACAAAGTCATGTACTGGCTAATGACTGTTGATAAGTGCCCTTTCATTTAAATCACTGTGCATGTGATGAATACTCTGGGGAAAATCACGGCTTTATTGATGTTTTATAGAAATCAAAATCATTTTATGCAGCTTAGGATACTGCACTATGTGTTATAGTGACTGATAAGTATGTGAATAAAATATGTTTCTTCAAGATCAAATGGTTTAATCCAGTAGGAATAGATAAGTTTGGAAAAGTGGGTGCTTAAGTGTAATCTTCAAAGGGGAAAAATTCTTTTGCTTGAGCCCTTTCCTGATTCTGTATGTTTTGTAAAGAAGGTCCAGTGACTTATTTATTTATGTACTCTTTATATAAGATGGTGTTGATTCTTTGTTATGCAATCTTAGCTATGTGAGAACTGTATGTTCCACGCTTTTTCTTTCTTCTTTTCTTTCCTTAACAGGAAAAGAACCATGGTGATATATTTTTAACCTTCAATGTGAATCTTAAACAAAATAATGTCTTCCTTCGAGATTGTCAGTACTTTTGGATTCAATAGAACTTAGCAAAGCAGAAAAAATACACTTATATATATACATATCCATTAATTTAATAAGTTACACATTTCCTTTTATTACTATTTATTAAAATACTGACCTGCGTTAGACTATTCTTAGTGTTTCTCATCTAAATGACTTAGAACAACAGGTAGGTCTAGTAACTGTGCATTAAAAGAACATGCAGTGCCCATCCACCTTGCCCTTTTTATTCTTTCTACACATTAAAATTCTTCAGATTGTCTAAACCAAAGACAAAAACTGCATTTGAAACAATCACAGAACATTAGGGATTGGAAGGGACCTCGAAAGAGCATCTAGTTCAATCCCCCTGACACAGCAGGATCACCCAGACCAAGTCATACAGGAACACATCCAGGCAGGCTTTAAATGTCTCCAGAGAAGGAGACTCCACAACTCCCCTTGGGCAGCCTGTTCCAGTGCTCTGTCACCTTCACTATGAAGAAGTTCCTTCTGATATTTATATGGAACCTCCTATGTTCCAGCTCATACCCATTGCCCCTTTTCCTATCACTAGATGACATTGATAAGAGCCTGGCTCCATCCTCCTGACACCCACCCCTCACATATTTATAGGCATTAATGAGGTCACCCCTCAGTCTCCT
>JAOXOE010000001.1:110174278-110215010 GCA_028565055.1 Phoeniculus purpureus
GAGAAGAAACTAACATTCTGACATATCAAGACAGAAGTGAACATAAGATAAACAGACAGATACAGTCTTCCACCATGTTTGTTCTTTAGTAAGCACAGACTCTCTACAAGGATAATTAACTGGCTGTTACCTATATTGCATGTTCCCAACAATTTTTATCCATTTACTCCCCAGCTCTGTGAAACACACCACATGTAATTTTTCCATTACTCTTTCTGGTAAAAAGAAAGAGTACAGCATGAAAGACTACAGCAACATACAGCAGACATGGGCATAGTAAAAGTGATGCACACCACAAGACAGTCTTCTCGCATATTTTTACTGTTGTGCTTTGTTGTGGAAAAAAGATGGATGATAAAAAGAAGAAATGGAAAAGCTTTGTCAAGGTCACTAACATTTCTTTGATGCCGGATTTCCCTAGATGAAATTATTTTAATTTACAAATTTGCAGAAATAAGAATGCCCTGCTGTGAAAAACACAACATGCACTGGAGCGTGTGGTGCTGATGAGCTCCACTAGATGATAATGTAGTTTCAAATCTCACATTCCTAAGACTTTTCGTTTAGTGGGGGAAGAAAATCATGTGAAGAGATATAATATAGTTAATAGTATTGCAGGACTGGTCTCAATAATTTTATAATTCTGTTACATGCATAGGTTATCATACCAATTAGCTTCATTTGGAATATTAGTCATCTTAATAGAGGGCTTTCATGTTTCCTTTTACTTCAGTTCTAAAGCTTGCAGTTTGATGGTTTCAGACTGCAATAAAATTCAAATCTCACAAAACAGACCAAAACTGGATAATTGGATTTTAACCAAGCTGCTCTTTTGTAGGTATGTTACCAAAGGGAAAACAGCAGAAGATAACTTCAAAGTAGTGCTCAAATGAGGGCAAATGTTACAGACAATATTTGTAATATGTTCAGAGTCACAGAATCATTAAGGCTAGAAGAGAGCTCCAAGATCATCAAGCCCAAGCGTTAGCCCAATGCCACTGTGCCCACTAAACTGTTTTTCCAAGACTCATATGTACACATCACCAGGAACGTTTAGTCCATCACTTCCCTAGGCAGCCTGTTTCAACACTTGACTGCTCCTTCACTGAAGCAGTTTTTCCTAATGTTCAGTCTAAACCTCCCCTGGTACAACTTGAGGCCATTTCCTCTTCTCCTATCACTAGTGACTTGAGAAACTAATGCCACCTCTCTATAACCTCCTTTCAGGAAAAGGGCAATAAAGTCTCCCTTCAGCCTCCTTTCCTCCACACTAAAGAACTCCAGTTCCCTTAACTAATCCTCACAAGACCTGCCCTCCAGGCCCTTCAAAAACTTTATTTCTTTTCTGTGGAGTCGTTCTAGCATCTCAATTACCTTGTACTGAGATGCCCAATACTAAACAAAATACTTGAGATGAGGCCTTGCTAGTGCCATATTCCGGAGGACAATAACTTCTCTAGTCCTGCTGGCCACACTATTTCTGGTGCAGGCCAGTATGCCATCAGCCACCTTGGTCACCTGGGTGCAATGAAGGCTCATGTTCAGCCAGCTGCCAGTCAGCATCCCCAGGTCCTTTTCCACTGAGTTCTGCAGCCACTCTTCCCCAAGCCTGTATCATTGCATGGGGTTATTCTGACTGAAGTGTAGCACTCAACATTTTGTCTTGTTAAACCTCTTAAAACTGACCTCAGCCCATTCATACAGCCTCTGCAGAGGTTTAGGTATAGGTCCCTCTGCAGAGCTTTCTTATCCTCAAGCTGAAGCTGATCAACTCACCTGCCCAATTTAATGCCATCCTTTTTTCCCCTTCTTGTGGATAGGCATTGCATCAGGAAGCTTCCAGTCCTCTAAGACATCACCTGTTACCCAGGAATGTTGATAAGTGATAGAGAGTGGCTTGGCAAGATTCTTTACTAGCTCACTTATCACTCTCAGATGGATCCCATCTGGGCCCATAGACCTGTGAGTGGCCAGGTGATGTAGCAATTTGTTAACAACTCCCTCTTGGATTATGGGAAGTATACCTTGCTGTCCATCCCTGTGTTCCAGTTCAGGACGCTGAATACCTGGAGAACAACTGGACTGGTCATCAAAGACTGAGGCAAAGAAAGCATTAAATACCTCAGCCTTGTCCTCATTCTCCATGATAACTTTCCCCTCCATATCCATATCCTTCCTGGACCTCTTTGTCCTTCAGGAGTGTTTTCCAAGAGGTTTCCTCAATGAATGTCCTGACCAGGCCAAAATATGACCTCTAGAAGTCCATTGTGGTGCTGTTGTTGATCTCCCACTTCTTATTTCCCCAAGGATTAAAAATGCAATCACTTCATGATCACTAACCCCAAGACAGTCTCTGACCACTACATCTCCTTCTCTGTTTGTAAACAGCAGTTATAGGCAAGGCAACTCTGCTGGGAGGTTCACTTACCGGCTATGTCAGGAAATGATCTTCAATTTACTTAATAACCTCTTAGACTGTTTGCTCTTTGCTGTACTGTATTTCCAGCAGATGTCTGATAAATTGAAGTCTCCCTTGAGAACAAGGGCTAAACATTGCAAGACTTCTGCCAGACACATATAGAATATCTCATCCACTTCATCCTGGTTCGGTGCTCTATAACAGACTCCTAAAAACTCCCCTTGTTGGCCTCCTCTCTCTTTCTTACCCACAAGCACTCAAACTTATCATTAGACTGACTGATTCTGTGCAGTGAAAATTGTCCCTAACATAGGGAGCCACTCCACCACCTCTCCTTCTTTGCCTATCCTTTCTGAAGAACTTTCTGTAGCCATCCATTGAAGCTCTCCAATCATAAGCCATCTCACCATGTTTCAGTGATGGTAACTAGCTCATAGTTATACTGTTGTACAAAGACTTCCAACTCCTTCTGCTTGTTACCCATACTGCATGCATTGGTATAAATGCACTTGAGCTGAGCTATCTATGTAAGCCCCAATGATTGGACAAAGGAAAAGCTATGGAAGTCATCTATCTTAACTTGTGCAAGGGCTTTGACATGGTGCCCCACAACTTCCTTCTCTCTAAGTTGGAGAGAGAAGGATTTAGTGGGTTGTAGCAGTTTGAAACTAAGAAACTGCTTTGCTCCCGGGTTTTAAGGGAAAAGGAAAACAAAGCAGGCAGGTCTTGGTGAGATCTTGGATAAATTTGCCAGACAATGGATAGCTTAGGGAAACTGAAAGAGGAAAGGTTTATTAACTCTTTAACTACATACAGAAAAGAAGACATGTCAAGCAAGTTAGTGCACCCAAATTAGAAACCGTGTCCCAAATGCCATCACATATTCTGAGAAAAATACAATGGGAGATCACTATTGTATTGGTTCTTGAGTCTTTTTCCACATCAGATATCTGCAGGAAAAAGGAAGAACATGTCAGTCATGTAGAGATGAGTACCACCACCCTCTCTATTATTCATGTATCACCCCTGTATGCGGTACAGCGGCACCCCAAGCTGTTTGCAGACTCCTGGTGAATTCTTCAATTCTTCAGCGTAACTTCTCCAGCTCAACGCTTTCGGTAAGGGCCTGATTCCTCAGCGCCTGAACTGCATCCCTCGGTGCAGGAGACATGCTTTCAAACAAATAACCCAGACTCTGTCTTTCATGCCCAATGTTTTAAGGATTCACAAGTCCTTCTGCTTTCTTCAGCTAAGTACGGACAAATTCTCTCCAATACCAAGCACCCCCAAGTCTTTCTCAGCAGCAGAGTTGACCAACAGTCTCTCTTCCTGCTGATCAGGGCTCTCTAAAATGGCGGCGGCCGCATGGCCCTGGTCACATGCGGGATCCAAAGTGGAGGCCGACCTCATGGCTGCGTCAGCAGGGCCGCACCCCCACCCACTCTCTGCACGCGGCCAAGAGAGCTTTCCAGGGTCCTCTCCTCTCCTCTCTCTCTCTCTCTCTCTCCTCCTGTCTCAGCTCCAGGAGGGAAAAAAAAGAGGAGTTCCTTAGCTCACCGCGAGGCTGAAAGGGCTGCTCCATGGAAGGGGGGTGATAAATCTGCATCAAAGTCTTGCTTCTCCGGTCCGTGGCATCTGGTCTGGACCGGGGCTTTACCTTCTTGCACCAGGCTCTTGTGCTGGGCCGCGTCTGTCTTTGCCGCGCCAGGGAGGTCCCTGCCACTCCCTGCCGCTCCCTGCCGGTCCCTGCCACTCCCTGCCGGCTCCTGCTGCTCCTTCCCGGTTGCAGGAGCGGAGGGGAGCGGACCCAACCCGGTAAGCCCCCTCCGTACTGGGGCAGGGAGCCGCTGGAAGCCGTCTTCTCCCCCCCACCTCCCCGGGAAGGGAGGAGGGTGGCGGATTAGCACGGGGCGGGAGTCCCTGTGCTGTGGTGGAATCTCTCCCCAAAAGAGCGCGTGACCTCAATCCCCATCGCCTTTTATCAGCTCCTAGCCCCACCCCTTAAGGGCAGGTCTTTGGGACAGGTCACTTCCCCTGGGACAGTTCACTTCCCCCAGGGCAGGTCACTGTGGAAGGTCCTCTTAAAGCCACAGAATGTTTTATTTTCTTCATGAAAGCACAAACCTGTAAATCTGAAAATTCTGGTAATTTTCAAACCACAATAATTCTTATACTCAGGGAAAAAAATGAATCAGTATAGGCATTTATATAATATGGAAGACCTGCAAAACCTAAAGTTAGGGTGTAAACTTTAGCACTGTGGATTTGCAGAACATCAAATTCCCCAACTTTGAGGCATAAGGGAAGCCACCTGTGGGAATTTTATGTACATTTCCAGCTTGCCCGAAGTTTTTATTCCTATTTCTTTCCACTTTCAGGGGAAGGTGAGAAAGTGGGTGTGTCTGGTAGACAAGTATAAAGAATATTATTCTTAGTCATAAGCAAGTCTGTTGCTTACCTAGACTTTAGTAAAGCATTCAACACAATCTCCCATAGTAGTCTCCTAGAGGAGCTGGTGGCTCATGGCTTAGACAGATTTACTTCTTGTGGGATGCAAAACTGACTGCATGGCCAAGCCATGAGACTTCTGCTGAATGGAATGAAATTAAGTTGTTGGCCGCTTACAAGCAGTATTCTCCAGGGCTAGTATTTGGGCCAGTGTTATTTAACGTCTTTCAAACTCCATGAGGAAACTGAGTGACTTCATAAGCATAGCGGCATGAGATTGACTGTTGGACTTGATGATCATGTAGGTCTCTTTCAACCTTAACGATTCGGTGATCCTATGAGCATTTCCTTTTTCCCAGCTCTCAGTCTGCATATGTGAATAATTGGTGTGACACTGAAGAAGTTTTATGGAATCACAGAATCATTAGGGATTTGAACGGACCTCAAAAGATCATCTAGTCCAATCCCCCTGCCATGGGCAGGGACACCCCACCCTAGATCAGGCTGGCTTAAGACAAACAGATTGTGAACCTACTTTGAAGATTCTGAAACTGCAGAAAGGAAAACAGGACAGAAACTGCTTTCAATTTCTGATATGAAAAGAAGCCTTAAAGCCTTTAAGAAAACAACAGATAAATTCACAGCTTCGAATTCTCTTGAGTTGCAGGGTATTCCTTTACAACAAAAATACCTTTGGGAAGAAATGTCTATTTTTTGTTTTTCTCTAACATTCAAGTACTTGCTGAGATTCTAAAAGATACTTACGTCTCTAACTTTGATTTCCCACAGTGTTAATTAGATTTATCAATGTATATGAGTATGTCTTGAGACATCCATATTTTTTTTTTATGTATCTAAATATCCTTGGAAACTGGCCCAATAGTATACTGTATTGAGTACAATTCTTTGTTGTTTAAAATGTTTTGATGCCTGCTCATCAGTGTGATCAAACTTTCGTATTATAGTGTTAAATTTCTGAGGAAATCTACTGTGATTCTGAGGAAAAACCGCTGTGAAAACAAACATCAAAATTCTGTATGTGATGCTGTTGATCTGACAGAGTGATTGAAAGGATCAGTCTTGACAGAAGAGTTCCTTTAAAAGAAGAGGAAGGGCTGAAAAGGAATGTATATGTCTAAATGGGTCTGTTTGTAGAAAGTGGGTTCTGTGGTGTGGCCAGATCAATGCTGACAATATAAAAAGTTATTTAAAACAGGAACATATGAGATGAAGCATCTAACTAAAGGTAATGAGCTTGTGGGGTTGAAAGTTATTTGTGGTAAGCTTTCTAATTCTTCACTAAATTAGCTGTTGGCTAATTAGAAGTCTGAGTGCAGACAGCCTGCAGGTCAAAGCCTGGATTCAAACAGGTCTGCAAGGAGAAACCAGCTCTGGGGACATCAACAGAAATCACAGTAACTGCCTCTAATTTGAATTCCAAAAACTTTTGTTGAGTGTTAATACTGATGACTGTTATGCCATGATGCTTTCATCAACACCTCTTCCACAATTCATTGGAGGAAATCCTGAGGAATACTGTTACTCACTAAAGATTCAAGTGGAAAATCCCATGGGAAAAAAGGGATAAGGCAGTTGCTGTGTGTTTTCTGTTTGTTCAGTGTGGTGCCTCTGTGAGATGCATAGCACAGCTTAGACCAGATTTAGGAATGAAACACATAGCAGAGAACGAAATGCATAGCCAAAAACAAATTTGAAATTTCCCCTTCAGAAAACAAATATGTGTGCTTATACACTATATGGCTATGTTACCAGACTTGAGGGCTGTTTTCTTACGTAAATGTTACACTACTCAGAAATTTTAAAACACTTGCTGTCTTCCCGTCACTTCCTCTGTGACTTTTGTCGTCTCAACAAAGCCATTATAGTAGTTTCCAGTAAGAATGAGTAACTGTTCTAATTAAGTAATTCAAAACAACTGCTTTATTGCAAACATATGCAAAACCAAATTTTCCCATTGCTCTTTTGTGCATTAATTTGCGCACACATGGCCAAAAGAACTGCTTCAATCACTCAAAGTGCAACTTACGAAAGCTGGAATTGTGGAACCAACTGTTTTGTGACAATAGAATGCATTCCCTGTATATTGAAATATGCATTTACAAGGATTATATTCAGTTTGTTCAAGTTTAATTCAACTATGGTAAATATTTTATATAGAACTGTCTGAAACATTTCAGCCTAAGAAAGTGGAAAATCTGTGACTTTCAAATGTAAAAGACCTTGTCTTGTTAATTCAAGAATTAGCAAGACTTATTCAATTGGCAATTATTGGATGACATAGCGTTTAAGTAATACTGTAAAGACCTGTTAATGCTTTCACTATTATGTTTGTAACATATTTTAAATTTAACTATTTAAATTTGACATAATCTGTTTAAATCTGCTTAGTTGAGAATTCATTTCTGTAAGTACAGTGTTTAGTGATGTAGCTGTCTGAAATAAAAATTTGAGACACAAAAGCAAGGCTTAATCTTAATAAAAGCTTGTTTAAACAAGTATGACGTGGACGCTCAGCAGTAGGTCTGCAAAAATGATTTAACCTCAGCATGGCAGAATTTCACAAGTCTGCTGTAGCAACATCTGTTCTGGGTTTTGTGTTCAAACTCTCCATTCAATAATTAGGAATAACTCAGCATTTGTGAGGTTTGTTCACAGCAGTTCATTTGCTAAACTGCAAGTTATTTGGTCTTCATTTCTACTTCTTTCTATAAATTCAGTTATTTGTGACTGACTACATTTCTCTCAAATAGGAATTCAAAATCTGAACACTTATGAAGAAAGGCATCTGTGAAAGGTGCTTATCCCACTGCTATATAATCACAGATGTGAGAAGACTCCTGCATCAAAATAATCGCTTATCCCTAAAGTTCTCAAACACAGTCTGTCCTTCTGGGACAGTTGTAGGTCTTTCAATTTCTTAAATGAATGATCTTTGTGCTGGTTGTGAGATTTTACAGCTGTTATGTTCTCAAATGCCCAGCTGAATTTAGTCTAATACAGTGTAAACAGAACAGGCAGATATACTTCTCTAATATCAGTATGGCAATGAATGGAGGCCATTGGTGACAGAGAAGAGGGAGCAATGTTATCCACACCGTATATTTAAAGTGATCGATAGCCCCATCACTTGCAGCTCCAAAATAGCAGTACTTGCTTTCACAAAACTGCTCCATTAGGGATCATAGGGGCTTTTTCCCTCTCTTCCTCAACATCCACATAAAAGCCTATAGCATCCTCTCCTGCTTAAATCTCAAAGTGCCAGAGTACTCGGAGAGATCACCATCAGAGGCTTACAGGTCTTGCCTGCAGCGTTCCAAATGCTTTTTGCAGAAGTACAGGAAGACAATCCAGTAGAGGCCTTCAGAATCTCTCACACAGGTTGCAAACACAGTTCCTGGCTGCTGGCATTACTGCCAATTTATCCTTGGCCACTGAGGTCAACTAAGCCACCTTTTCAACCTGCAACGTCATGTCCTTACTGGCTATCCCCACATTAACAAAACTTTATCTATTCTCCTTGGCAAGATTTTAACAAAACCTTAGACACCAGCTTTAACTGTTAAAAGTCTGTCACAGGGCAGACACCGAGGACAAGTCTAAAAGGATAAAAACATAATCTTAATAAGTGCATGCATTTGCACTTTTTAAAAATAAGACTGACTTTAGAAAGGCTGAGAACCACTATTAATTCAAGTGTATCTTAACTTCTTCCTTTTTGTAATACATATCACACTATTCATGTACGTACACTACATGTAAGACATTCGCAGAATAAACTTTAATTTATTTATTAACGCAATTTTCTTAGTTTTTCTGTCTTTAAATCCTGGGTGAAACTTATATACACTTGCTTAAGCCATTTCTAGGTAAATTAATAGCTAAGGCAATTGACTGTATGAAAGAAAAGTTCAAGTTCTGGCTGGTTAAGAACAACATTTCTAAACTTAGAGATGAGTTTTGGAGACTTCTCTAGAAATAAATGATTTTAACTGTCAGGCTTGTGTGATTCTCAGTCCTGGGTTTTCACTGTAGATAACAAGAGTACTTATTCTAACCGCACAAGCAAGCAGTTCTAGCAGAAATGAATGAAGGTGCATTATGATTTGCCCAGGTATCAAAGATCAGTGATATGCGTGGCCCACATGTGCCATGGTACGTACAATTTGTTGTGCAATCTCTGTGTGGGCAGGCACAAGCTGCAGTTGGAAGAACTCCATTAGTAGCAGTTGCTCATTGAATCATAGAATCATTTATGCTAGAAAAGACCTTTAAGAACATTGAATCTGATTATTAACCTAACGGTAGCACGTTGTCATACATTCATAGCTGATCAGGTTCGAGATGAGAAGAAAAGAAAGAAGAACCAGGAAACCAGAAAGAGGGAGTTCCAATAAAGTCATATGAGTTTGCAGAGTTGCATATATTTGGCTTGGAATTCCAAGACAAACATTGCAAGTTGCCATAGTTGCTTCCCAATGCCTCAGGCAAGCAACCTGCTGAAATTCAATCTGCAAGAATACACACCACAGCTCAGAAAGCAACAGTCCTGGTTTGGATTATGTGGTGCTGACTGGATTTCTCAGGGTCTCCAAAAACACGGAGAAATTAGGAGCAAATGTTACCATAAAGAAAAAGATAAGAAAATTTATTAACAGAAAATAAAGAAAGGGTATAAAGGATAGAACCATGTCCAAGGGCCTCAAGCAATATCAGTTCTTGTGACCCTCCAGTCACCTCACTGACTTACAAATTATTTCCCTTGATGGTTTGATGGTATTAGAGTGCACTGCATGCCTGTTCTGCTAAAGCTTGGTTTACAGTGGCTCTGATGTGCCAGACATAGAATCCATACTGTCTAGTACACCCTGTTACCCCTCTCCTGCCCTCGCTAGAGGTAGGGCCCTCCTAATATTAAGTAGCAGGGGTATATCAGGAGGGTCATAACTTACTGGTGCAAACTACTTGCTTTGGCTAGTCGGTCTCACAACTCATATATTCTGGTACGCAGGACGGATGTTGGTTCCTTGTCCCCTTTCCTCATGTTTTCTCTGTGGTCATGGAGAAATGGACACATGTCATGATGAGATATGTTCCATCTATTGCCTTCTGGAAGGAGGTTTCCTCTTAATAGCTGATAAAGTCAAGGAAGGATAGGAATTAGTTGGAGGATCTGTGCAGTCCAGTCTCTCCATTAGCATGTTTTCCACCTTCAGCAGATTTGCTGACACAGTCATTACAATTCTGCAGCAGCATTATCACTTCCATAATTCATGTGTTTTGGCCTTCAATGGCAGACCATACCATCATTGACACAGTATGAATACACTGTGGTGGGACATTCTAAATAAATCCTTGCAGTACAGGTCAAATACGCTGCACAAAGTCTGGGTTTAGAATCCGGGCCAAATCTCCTTATTTTACTTCAGTTAGAAAGAGATATCTCAGGTCTCATAGTCCTTTCTGTAATGTGGTCCATCTGCAAGGCTGAACCCCAAGGTCATAATTTTAAGGATAATGGTATCTCACCATTTATCCTGACTTCATTAGCAGTCAGGAGTCTTGGCTGACAGAACAAGTCCATTGTTAAGATCTCTGCCAATACCAGGTTCCCAAGAAACGCTTCCCAGATGTTGTGATTGTATCTGAGTTAGCTAAACTGTCTCAGTACCCTGGGCCCAGCACCTAAGTAACCAGGTGATGAGTGACTCTTCTTGTTGATGCCCATGGTTCTTTCTTATGTTCCTGGGACTGAGCAACTGTATCTTGCCCTACTACTCCTTCTGCAGAAGAAAAAAACTCTTCTATTTCGGCATCTGTAGAAGGGTCTCTCCTGGATCTTCCTGAGAGCCATCTTCTCTATTGTTTTTCATGTCATGAGGGTGATCAGTTTTACCTGATGCTTATTTCCCATTTTTAAATGTAGCTACCTGAGCAGGAACTGCTGGAAGCTGAGGCGTTTGCACCCTGTACTTGTATGGGTAAACAAGTTTTTACGGTGCATATGATTCTAGCCTTAGATTCATAGCAATTCCTAATGATGAACTAACCCTGAAATGTATTGAACACAAGAAGCATTAACTAAACTAACAGCAGTAACATATTAGGATTATATGCACTCCTGTGCTCCCCCTGATCTTGGGTGCATTCCAAGGTTTCATTAATGGTAAAACAGTTGTATCTTATGTTAGCCACCTTATCTTCAAGCTGTCTTTGTATCTCCAGAGCCTGAGAGGCTCCTGAAGATATTAGCGTTATAAGGGAAGCTAAAGCAGCACTGATCTTAGATCCTCATCCAAAACTGAAAAATGATGAACAGATACTAGAACTAACAAATTATAGAATATTGCATGTGTGATGTTTGGCCAGATTTCTGTTAGAATCATGAAACCAAAAGTCTTTATCACATAAAGCAGGATATCAGGTACAGAAAACATTTTGTACTTGCAACTTGAGCAAAGACCCTGAAAACTCAAGTTTCAAATGAATTATCAATTTTGAAAATTAATTGCCAGTTACATCTTGGTTGGGTGCCAAATTTTTCTTGGTCCTAGTTTAGACTATTTTGTGCTGATTTGATTTTTCAAGGTTGCCAAAAACCTGACAAACCAGGAGCAAATGATGTTGTAAAGTAAAAGATAAGAAATCTTATTACCAGGAAATAAAGATAAGGTTGAAAGGATAGTACTGTTTCCAAGGCCTTTCTCCCCGTTAGGCTTCTTTTCCCCTAACCCCCATTCCTTTCCCTCTCCTGACACAGATACGTCAATGACTAACATTAAAATACCAGTCTTCTCACAGAGACATAGCAGGGAGACTGTGTGTGTGTGAGGCAGAGCAGTGCTCTCACAAAGGAGACAAACAGACACCAAGATGGAGCCTGGATGCCGGAAAGCACATGCCCTTGCGTAACCCAGAAATTATTTTGATGAATAGGATTGTGGGAAGTGGTACCTGGCTGTCGTGTGTCCATGGAAATAAAGTCAGCTTTGCATGCAGAAGGCTTCTGCGCTCAAATCCGAGTGGAAACACAGATCACACTACGACAACAACATACTTAGGAATTATTATTAAAATCTACATAGATCACTTGCATTAACACAAAAGGGCTTCCCACACTAAATTAAATTACATGGACACATTATCACAGATGTACAAGTTACTCAGCACACCTATAAGCTGGGGTTAGGGCCAAGGTTTCTCAGCATACATTTACGAAGGTTTGTAGCAGCCACTTTCCCTCATTATGGAACATCCCCCCAGGGCTAACAGCATACGCTGAAATCCTAGCCTTTCCAATAGACATTGCCACAAATACCTAGAGTATTCCATCCTTCCACCATTCAGCACTGTAACAACAACAGAGAAGAGTAAAAACAATTTCCCACTGCACATGTCCAAATCTGGGGCAGAGTTTTGCCTCTCAATCATTCCAGTTTATTTCATTCCCATGTTGGGGTCATCAAAAATGTTATGGGTTTATCTTGACTCCTGCATGGCTCATCATTTAACATCATTGGTTGATCTGCTAGCCAAGCCTTAGATGAGATTAACCAGTTAAATTATTTAATGTTCTAATGGGCCAAAACAAAACAAAATAAAACTAGGCGGCCCCAAACCACTTATAAAAAACATACAGTAGATCCATTGCACAAAAAGCAAGACACACAACATTAAAACCCTGACACAAAGACAAAGATTAATCACATATGCTTACATAAAAGCATATGTGTGGGTAAAGCTGCTATCTCCACTCACTCACCCTCTTGAGCAGAAAGACTGGACTTGGTTGACAACAACACCATGCAATGCAATGCTACAGGCTTAGGGAAGAGTGGCTGGAAAGGTGCTGAACAGAAGGAGACCAGAAGGTATTGACTGATCATCAGCTAAATACAAGCCAGTAAATGGGCTCAGGTGGCTGAGAAGGCCAATGACGTAGCAACTTGTATCAGAAATAGAATGACCAGTAAGAGTAGCAATGTAACAGTCCCTTTGTACTTGACACTTGTAAGGACACATCTTAACTACAGTGTCTTGTTGGGCATCTCAATACCAGAAAGATATTGAGGTGCTGGAGCATTTCCAACGAAAGGCAACAAGGTTGTTGAAGGATCCAGAGAACAAGCCTTATATGAGGGGTGACTGAGGGAGC
Organism: Phoeniculus purpureus; assembly: GCA_028565055.1. NCBI lineage: Eukaryota > Metazoa > Chordata > Aves > Bucerotiformes > Phoeniculidae > Phoeniculus > Phoeniculus purpureus. The sequence continues at coordinate 110,187,319 of JAOXOE010000001.1, forward strand.
TTGGGCTATTTAGTCTGAAGAAAACGAGGCTGAGGGGAGACCTTATTGCTGTCTATAACTACTTGAAAGGAAGTTGTTGAGAATTGCGTTTTGGTCTGTTCTTACAGATACTGAGTGGCAGGACAAGAGTAAATGGCCTTAAATTGCATAATGGAAACTTCATGTTAGATGTTAAGAAAAACTTTATTGAAAGAACCATCAGGCATCGGAACACACTGCCCAAGGAGGTGGTGGAGTCACCACCTCTGCATGTGTTTAAAGGTCATATGGAGCTTTGGACATGGTCTTGGTAGTTAAGTTATTGTTCAGACTTTATGTTGTCAAAAGTCTTTTCCAATGTAAGAAATTCTATGATTTTTTTTAAGTGGTGTCAGCAGGATGAGTCCACATTCTTCAGAGTTGTGCCCAGTGACAGAACAAGGGGCAATGGGCAAAACCTGGAACACAGGATGTTCCACCTGAACATGAGGAAAATCTTTTCTTAGAGAGTGACAGAGCACTGGAATAGGCTGCCCACAGAAGTTTCCATAGTCCTTCTCTGGAAAAAATCAGATCTGCCTGGATGCATGCTGTGCCACCTGCTCTGGGTTAACTGCTCTAGCAAAGGGCTTGGACTAGATGATGTCTTGATTTTCCTTCCAGCCACTACCATTCTGTGATTATCTGAATATATCTTAATGGTGTCTCATCTCCATAGACCTTAAGGCAATATCTGCACCACCAAGACATATGCCAAAGATTCCATCTGCCTACTCTTTGATATGGGCATTGAGCAGAGCATAGGTCAGAAAACTATTTTGATAGCTGTTGCTTGTCTCAGCTTCTATCTTTCTCCCTTGTGGTGGAACAGACCTACCCAATGATTCTGATGAGCATACGTCCGAGTTTGACAAATTTTGAGCATTTTGACATCACATTCAAGGTATCTGGTCTGTGGAAGAGAGCCCAGAAGCCACTGTGAGTTGCAGAGAGGCACTTCTGTTTTTCACAGAGACAAAGCATAGAATCATGCTCTCAGAAGAATATCTAGCCAAAAGGAAATGCAAAGGGCATGAGAATAATCCTTCATTTGCTGGAGAACCACCCAATAAGTCATGCCATGTGTCTGTCTTTCCAAGAGCAATGCAAGACTATGGACACACACACAACCTCAAGGCTTATTATTGTCCATAAGAATTTAAAAATCTATTTAAAGGAATATCAAATCAGAAGGAAAATAAACACATGAATTGTTTTTGGAGACAGTAGTGCTGTTGTAAGAGCTAAGAGAAAAGTGACTCTCTGTGTGATGCAAAAAAACTTTATACAGTTACCAAGTAAACTTTTCCAGATCCTGACTGGCAGGAGTATGTTGCACTCCAGCTGGAATAAAACATGAGTACTTTGTATATCTTCCAAGGAATTATATGGCAGAATATTGAAAGTTCAAAGCATCCTATCTTGTCACACAGCTGAGCCAACACCTTTCCACTCAAGTTACACTTTTGTATTTAAGAGAAAAAGAAGTGTAAGAATCAACATGTGTCTGGTCTTAGTGGAAACTGAATGAATATTGTCAGTTTGTTTAGGTCCTGATATGGTTCCTATCACTTATTAAGTGTGTCAATTAAATATTTAAGAATACTGATTGGGCTGTCAGATTGTCTTTAAAGGAACAGTAGAGACTGTTCCTTTAAACTTTCAAGCCTATCAGTGTGGCAATAGTGTCTGAAATGTTCATCAAACAACAAAAATACAGACTGATCGTGTAGTCTTGTACAGGTCAACTTCCTGTGATAAATTCTTAAGAACAAAATAGTTCTAAATGAACTTTAAAAATACAGGTCTTTGAAAGGTAAATTCTCAAGCATTCACACAGTAGGGAATATGAGTTGGGTGACACCATTAAGAGACAGTTTAGTTTTACTCTACTCGGGTTGTTACAAAGCAATTTTTGAGCTTTTGCATAACTTCAAATTTTAAATCCAGCATTTCAGAAAATTCAATCACTGAAACTAAGGTTCAGGAGATTTACAAGAATGCAAAAATTGACTTCTCCTAATTTCCATACTCAGACCTTTGTCAGGTGTTACCCAAGTGCAAATCTATTGATTCTCAAAGATCTGGACTTGCAGAAAAACAGGAGTCTAAATATCTCTTCACAAGGATATGCAGAAACCCCATTCCAGTGTGTGGAATTGCTGTGATGAGGCATCTGCTTCCCGCTCAGGCTCTGCCTTCAAGTACAGCACGCCTCCTGAGGTCAACATATACTTAGCAATAGAGGATTCTGCCCCTTCTTTTCTCTGGTGGCCTAAGAGAACCTTAGACTTCAGTGAGTTCTAGAGTAGACCCTCTTTATCTGTAAGCAGATTCGGTCATGACTTCTGTATGACAAGGCCTATTTGTAAGTCCAGAGGACATTTTTCAATTTTCTCGGACACTTGGGGGGGTTTTGAGCTGTCTTGAAACTTTAGAAATACCAGTCTCCAGTCTGTAAACATCAGGCATTCAGAGCTCGTGTGAGCTCGTTCTATAATCAGAAATTCTTGCTAGGAAATCTGAGCTCCAACAGCTCCTCTGGTGTCTAATTGTCACAGAAACAAAGAGTAGTGCAGTGGTTAAAACAGCAATGATAGTAAGTATTTTAACAAGTTCTAAGGAAAAGCGAAAGTAAATGTAAGAAATTAAAACTCTGAATCTCGTGGCTTACCGTGTTTATTTTCGTAAGATAAAAAGAGTTATCAAGCATTCCAATGCCTGATTTGGCAGTGCTTCATCAAAACAACAATTTCTATAAAAATTGGATTTACAGGTTAAGAGAAGACACGAACATTTCAGAGTAGAATTACAAATTCCAGTGTCTGTCAAAGTAAAATCAAAATCCCTTGAATTTCAAAAAGAAAGAATAAACGCTCTCGTTAGCAGGATAGAGCAGGCCCAATTATCTGTAACTTGGCTAAACCATTCACTTCCATGTCCATTTTATCAGATTACATAGGTTTAAGACTATTTGCATTAAGTGCATCTAGTGTAAGCAAATTCCAAAGCAGAATGTCAGTGCTGAAAAATAAGGATGGAAACTGTAATCAACACTTTAACTAGTTTCATAGAATCATAGAACTATTAGGGATTGGAAGGGACCTCAAAAGATCAACTAGTCCAATCCCTCTACCATGGGCAGGGACACGCCACCCTAGATCAGGCTGGCCAGAGCCCCATCCAGCCTGGCCTTAAACACCTCCAGGAATGGGGCCCCAACCACCTCCCTGGGCAACCCATTCCAGGCTCTCACCACTCTCACGGTGAAGAACTTCCTCCTCACATCCAGTCTAAATCTACCCAGCTCCAACTTTGCTCCATTCCCCCTAGTCCTGTCGCTACCTGATGTCCTAAAAAGTCCCTCCCCAGGGAGGGACGCAGGGAAGGAAGTATAATTATTAGACTGAGTCTAATAGACTGAATTATTAGACTGAAGTCACAAGGATAGTCAGAGGGCTGGAGAACATCTCCTGTTGAGACAGGCTGAGGGAATTTGGGCTGTTGAGCCTGTAGATGAGAAGATTTGGGGTTATGTCATAGAAGCCTTTGAGCACCTGAGAGCCTACAGGAAAGCCGGTCATCAAAGACACACTGTTCTTAGAGAAGACTCAAGATATAGACATTTAACAGGTTCTCTGAAAGGTGTGCATATTGAATGAACAGCTTTTGACACCATACGGAGAAATTGTGTCTTGTGGACATTCTTCAGTACAAAAAATCAACGGTTCTTCAGATTTCACATAAAGTGATACGGCATAGAGAGAAAATGAAAAACCCCCAAATATATACATATACAATATAGACAATAAAATCTCAAACCCAGAATTGAAATGCTGATAGAAAAATATGTCTGCACATTGTTGAAACTTAGATGAACAAACATATCTGGTCAGATGACTGTATAAGGATTCTTACAGAAGGGAGCAGTTGACTTGCATGGTATTCCTCTGAGAAGGAACGGGCAGGAAGGAAAACAGCTTGAAAAACCGATCTTCACACTGAAATATTTTTATACTTGTTTGTAACTTAATTTTACTTCTCTTATCATCCAGTCTTCAAGATTATTTTTTCCTTCCAGTAATTTTAATTGGACTGTAAAGAGAATGAGTCCTACAAACTACTGCGGGGAGGATATGAGTTAGAAACAGAATACGATTGAGAGGCAGAGAAACTCCAAGTATTTTTAAAGGTAAAAGTAAAATGTTGTGCACCTTGTAATCGCCATTTCTGTTGTAGTCCCCCATTCGGTAACTGTATGTTCAATTTTTCCTGCTAAATCAGAAAAGGAATGAAAAGTGATGCAGGTCTGAACACAAGGTGTTCCATTAAATGCAAAGTGTTTCAGTTTGCACGGTGGGCAGGGAAGAGTAAGACCTTGAGACAGGTGCCCTCACCCACCAGTTGCACTGTTATGTTTGCATGTGGGCTTTGAAAGCTGTCATAAGGCTTGAATCAAGGTAAGTAGGGATCTCATATTCAGGTTCAGCACATGGCTGGAGCATAGAAATGTATGAGGACTTGAATCCCATAGGGAAGGAAATATGAACATTCCCAAGGCTGATGTTATCACATTGTGTGAGGCTTCATACGTGAAATCTGTGTAGCTTGGATCCATCTCAGAAAAGATGAATGAGACCCCTGAAAGAATAATTCACTCTGCTCTGAAGCATGATATTTTCAGTGACTAAGCCATAACAGCCAGAGGGTTAATAATGAATTTATGATGCAGATTCAAGTTTATATTCTTCCTGATGGCATTCATCTCTATTGGGATAGTCATCAGGACATAGGAATCCATTACTGTTATGTAATAACAAGTGAAACACTTGACAATAGCTCTTAAAGTATTCCCTGTGAATGGGCAGAGTTCCAAAGGGGATCTGCAAAGTTACCGCTCCAGAATGTCATTTGCCTTTAGACTGATGCAGTCAAGTATGAAACTAGTATTTTACTCTTCAGAGATTGGAATAAAAATCTTGAAGCTTTCAAGTTTCAGAATATTGAAACTAAAGTTCTTCTCTTAGAACCTATTTAACTACAGTCATGTGAAGAATCATTAGTGCAGGCTGAAGTCTCTGAAAATAAGGACGTTATGGCTCTCATACACTAAACAAGTGTCCTAACAAGGAGCTTATTAACAAAGCAGATGATAAAACACAGGGCATCAACTCCACAGAAAGGTTAAGGGTTCTACTGAGGATTCTGAATGACTGCAGCTGAGTCACTTCCCAAATTGTCTTTTCTTCAGAGCCAAGTCCCTGCAATGAGTACACATCACCAATCTCTACTCAGTCAGCCTCTACTCCACTCAGACTCTTGGGGATCTTCCCTTGGCACAGCTTGCGGTCTTGTGTGTGAACTTCTACCAAAATAACATGACAAACAAGGAAGTGTAAATATGCTGTCCAGTGCTGGCAAAACGAATTTGACTTCCGAATATGCAGTCATAAAGGGGTGGTGGTGGTGGTGGAAATCATCTTAAATTAATTAATATCAATTAAAGAAAAGTTTACACACTCTGAATTCAAAACTTCCTAATGAATACCAAGCTAAGAAGGAGAGATGTGTTTTGAAGGATAGAGTATAAAAAAGCTTGCTGCTCAAAAATTTCTTTTGAAGAAACTACCATGTAGCTCCTTTTTTTTCCTTCCAAGGTGGTTTAGAGTATTGCAAAAGATTTGCTCTCAGGTTTCTGCCAGGAACATGCAAATGAGGCTTCCAGGCCCCCTATCGCTAAGTCCTGCCTACACATGTAGTAAAGATTTAAACTACAAGGCCTTGACCCTGCAAATACTTACACAGCTGCTGCTTAACTTTGTGAATTTTAATAGATTCTTTGAAATAGCTTGTAAAATTAGGCAGGTACGTAAGAGTGTGAGATCAAGGTCTGGTTTACACCACTCATGAAGCAAAAAGGAAAGATAAAGATATGCAACTTGATAAGCTGTTACTATCTAATTTGGCAGCTAAGCCACTACCTTATTATTTAGTTCTTTGGAAAAGAGATTGGGTTCTTATCCTGTGTATACGACTTCCTGATCTATAATAGGAATTGTTCATGCAAAGAAACCACATACACAAAAAACCCTTTGTATTTTCCCTGAATAGAAAGGAATATTTTTGAATCAAACTGTGTCTTGGCCCTAGAGCTCTGTTCTTTTATCAGACAGTATAAAATACACAGCAATTAAAAGCACTCTGCTTTACGAGAGTAAAGACTTGTTTTATGGAAGATAGTAATAGCAAATAAAATTCATACCGTGAAGATTGGATTGTTAAAAATCCAATAATGGTCAAGATTGGAAATCTAGTAATTAGGAAACAACACGTTATTGCTGTATAATACTGTTTAGATAGTCACATTGTTTGTCCCCCAACACCTCTTTATCTTTCTAGAATACAAAGGCCTCCAAAATACTCGTTTTGTGCTTTCAGTCAAACCTGGTCAGTGTGACTTGGTCGCTTCACTTGGTCAGTATGACTTGGTCACTTCACTTGGTCAGTGTGACTTGGTCGCTTCACTTGGTCAGTATGACTTGGTGTTTTCACCAGTCGAGCAGCTCCTAGTAAGACTTTTCAGCTTAAGCAAAGAACCTTATGACAGGATTATCCTTGGTTATGCCGTTGGTAATGCTCTGTTCATTGGTTTGGCCTGTTGGCCATTGCTAAAGGAGAAGATGGATTAATACACCAGTATTAAACAGCCTTTGGTTCTCTGATCTGGATGTTTTCATAGGAGATAGGAGCTTATATTCCTTGTTTCCTCCAACAAAGAAAAATCTTAAAACCTTTAAATTCTTCTGCACCATGTGTTCAAGTGTCCACCAAATTGTCAGGAAAAGCATCTTCTGGTAGATGTTTCTCAAATCCAAAGTAGTGACCTTATTCCTTCCACTCAAACACAGTTGTTTGAAAGAGTGATGGTAGCCATTTACCTTACTGAAGGCAATCACGTTTTGGACTCCTGAGAGGGCTTAAAAGCATCTCTAAGGCCCTAAAAGCTTTTCCTCTCTAAGGATAAGGAAGAGAAAAGATATATCACTCCCCTTTCTCATGCTTAGAACTTCCAGGTAATTTTCTGTACAAATTCAGCATGGGGATGGACCAGATTGTCCTTATTGGACCAGAGGCAGCTGACTTTTTTTCATATCCAATGCAAGAAGTCATGTGCTTATGTTCAAGAGATTAGACTCTAAAAGCAGATCTTCTGGGTGAACTAAATATGCACCAAACCATATACCCTGTTGACTGATGTTGTTGCTAGACCAGTCTCCATGATTTTTGGAAGATCATGGAGAGCGCGAGAGGTGCCTGATGACTGGAAGAGAGCCAGTCTTGGTCTGATCTTGAAAAAGGGCAAGTCCTAGGTGACTACAGACCAATCAGCCTTATCCCTGGAAACGTGGTCGGGCACTTTGTTCTGGCGGCTACCTCTAAGCACATAGAAGAAAAGAAGGGTATCAGGAGTAGCCAGCATTAATTTACTAAAGGCAAATCATGGTTGACTAATCTGATAGCCTTCTACAGTGGCATGAGTAAATGAGTCGATAAAGGGACGCTGTCTACCTTGAAGTCATCAAGTCCTTTGACATTCTCTCCCACAACATCCCTGAAGATCAGCTCAGGAGGTCTGTAGCTGGTGAAGTTCTCCAGAGGTCAGCACTCAGCCTAGTCCTGTTCAACATCTTTATCAATGATCTGGATGAGGAGATAGAGGGTAAACTCAGCAAGTTTGCTGTTGATACAAATCTAGGAGGATTGTCTGATTCACCAGAAAGCTGTGCCGCCATTCAGCGAGATCTGGACAGGCTGGAGAGCTGGGCAAAGGAGAACTTGGTGAATTTCAACAAGGATAAGTGTAGAATCCTGCACCTCAGGAGGTGCAGCCACACAGTGCACCAGTACAGATTAGAGGCTGTCCTACTGGAAAGCAGCCCCATAGAAAAAGACCTTGGAGTCCTGGAGAACAGTAAGTTATTCATGGGGCAGCAACATGCCTTTGTGGTCAAGAAGGCCAGTGGTATCCTGGGGTAGCACGAGAGAAGTATGTCAAGCAGGTCAAGAGAGGTTCTCCTTCCTGTCTACTCAGCCCTGATACCACCACACCTGAAGTAGCTCAGTTCAAAAGAGACAGGGAAATGGCTGGAGAGAGTTCAATGGAAGGCTATGAAGATGATTAAGGGACTTGAACACTTCCCTTGTGAAGAAAGGCTGAGAGAACTAGAACTGTTTAGTGTGGAGAAGAGAAGGCTGAGAGGAGACCTTGTTAATGCCTGTAAATATCTGAAAGATGAGCGTCAATAAGAAGGTGTCTGTCTCTTTTCAGTGATTCCATGTGATAAGACTGGAGCATCTGTCATTTGCAAATACTTACATATCCCACAGTATTTGTTGCTTGGTTGTAACAGACAGTTACATAAATGTTCACAGAACTGGCTGAATTTCATTTACATGTAAATTTATATCTACTAAGAAACATCAGCTTTTTATTTTTACCCAGTGATGAAACATATATTTTAAAACACCAAAAAAGAAATTTTCCAAACAAGTTTTATTTCAATTTAATCAACATTTTATAGTTTATGAGTTATACTTAACTTTAAGAAAAAGTCTTTGTTCAGACATAAAATAAGTCCAATCCTACCCTATGCACATTAAATAGGTTATCAAGGATAAAGGTTCTATTCTGACACAGTTATGTTTCTGACCCATACAATATTGTGATTTGGATTAAACAGTATTTTTCTGATGGAAATCATTCTGTGTTCTATATAACTCCATTTCTATAGATTTTATTCCTTAGATTTCCTTGCTCTTACTGTATAAATCTGTTTTCTGCAGGGAAGAAAGAATAAATTCCATTTGTACCTTCAAACCAAAAGAAAGTGTTTATTGGTCTTGCTCTATGCACATGTTTTATGATCTTGAGAAAGTAAAGGAGAGGAGACCCACTGGTTGAAATAAAAACAGATTTAATGAAACAGCCAACTAACACCAAATGCCAGTGTAAGGTCTACAAAGTTGTACTCAACCTGGCAAATGTATAGAAGCCAAAATAGACAGGAAAGCGGTTCTCAGGATCAGGTGAAACCCAAACGAAAGCCAGACAACACTACTACCTCAGCAGACTTCCCTCCTTATACTGGTCTGGTATACACTTGTAGTGGGCTTGAGCCAGATGCTGTGGCTGTCTCCAAACTGCTTATGTCCTGAAGAACTCAGCAGACCTGTGCTACCATCCCTGCAAGACCAGGATCTTTTCATAGATCATATTTTGTTATTTTATTTCCTCAGGTATTAGTAAGTTTCAGTTTACCTAATCTTGCACACCATTGAGGGGTTTTTTATGTGGTAAAAGGGTCATACTGGTACATTACAATGTGTATTTCCCCATATTTTTTACTGTTGGCATATCAAGATCTTTCTCTGATTTTACATTAAAGCTGCATTATGCCATCTACTAAAGACAATGGATTTAAAAGAAATGATGGCTCTCCAACTCATAGACATTGCCAGGACATTGTAAGTCATCTCACCTTGGATGCCAATCAAGTAGTTACTGGGTTTATATTTTTTAGGTAGAAATCTTTCCTGAAGTAATGAAAAATTACTTCCTTCTAAAAAGTTAGTGTTTGCAGAGCTCTACAAAAATGGCAGGTGAAACAATTCTGTTAGCTACTTACTTTGAAAGCAACTTACACGGTGGGACTGTAGTAGATCAAGCATTTAAATAATGGTATCTCTTCAGGATCTTCAGCTCAGGTGTGTAAATGCATGCATGGCGGAGAGAACTGCAAGAAATTCTGTGAAAAATAATTGTCAGTAGTGTTTTGGCTTTCCCAGAGGTGGGATCGAATCAGTTCTGCAGTGATACTTCATTTCTGCATAGTCAAGCAGCAGCAAGTTTGCAGCTACGCGCTATAACTGTCTTGAGAGCTGATGAAAACCAGCAGGACTTTCCTTTGTTTTATAATACTCTGAGATGTCTTAATAAATAATTTATAAGACTAAACTTTGTTGAGTAAGTAACTTTAGTCCCAAACACATTTTTCTAAAACAATAAAAGGTGTTTTTTTCTCAAAGTAGAATTGTCTCAGTAGTTGAAGATCTCTCTTAGCACGTAGGAGAATGAGATTTAAATCCTTGCTCCTTTCACTTTGTTGTGGGATTTGAATCTGCAGATTTAATGTGCTATATGATGCTCATTCTTCCTGCGTGAAAAGCCATAGGAATCTCAACTACTGCCAGTATCTATTAGCTAGTTGTAGACAGAATATTGTACTTCATTTCTGATTTAAAAAAATCCCAAAGCCACAAAACAAAACTTTATATTATAGTTTTGTAAACAACTTCAGCACCCCTGAAGAGTTACAGAAAATCTACTAGGAATTTTTTGGCCCTCGGTACTTTCAGTGATCAGCTGCCACAAATGAATAAGCACAAAATCTTTTTATTTGGTTTTTCTAGGTGTACTGATGCAAGTAACAAGTTTAAGACAGTTTAGAAAGTTGTCTGACAATTTGTCCATTCTCCTACTTGGTGTGAAGTCATTGCCGTGTACTACCCTTGAATCGAAGAGGACAAGAGGCATAAATACTTAACACAAGACTGAATAACAGTAGAATAAGACAAATAAAGAGTGTAAGGGCTGCAGTAAGAATAAGTCTGGGAAAAGGATGAATATCAGGAAGGAGATGTAGAACAAAATAACATGCATACATGTTAAACTAGCAGATTTGCAACAAAAAGGAATGAAACAGAGGAAACCTTGGCCAGTGTGAGAATGCTACGGTAGGTTCTGCACATCTCATGACAAAAATCTGCTCTGTCCACGAGCCTTGCAGTTAATGAGAGGCAAAAAAATTAGTGAATTCAAAGAAGTGGAATAAAGGTGCAGAGAAATCAAGCACTGAGTGTGCAGTCATTTTTCCGAGTTGGAATGAAGACGAGGACCATAAATATTCTCAAGTCCAGTCTGTAGGAAATATATAGGGCGGCTTGAGATACGTTCTCAGATCGTTGTCCTACATTGTGTAAGGAGCTCAAATAGGGGAATTGTAAAAGGTGCCCTTTTACCATCCTGCTCTCCTTTAGTTCTTAAATTGCCCCCAAACCGAGAGCTCTCTTCATTAAGCACAGTATTCCTGACCTCATAATAAAGTTCTTCTCAGCTGTGCCTTCTGTGTTTTTTATGCTTCATTTGTGGCTCCTGATTTGTTCAAACGCTTCCAATTTTACACCGAAGAGCTGCCTTTCTTGGCTTATATCAAGTGAATCCTCGCTCAGTCTTTCAAACCTCCTCCCTGCCAAGAGGTTCAGCATTTGATTCCCAGTCCCTTAGTTCAACCATCATTCCCACATAATACGCAAGAACATTGACCATTTTTCATTTTTAATGATAAACAGCGATGTTTTCTGCCAAGGTCAGAGAGCTCACTGCATTTAATTAACTAAGAATTCCTATGATGACAGCTTTTCAGCCATGAAACGTTGTCTGGCCAAGTTACTCCATCATACCTGTAAAAAAAGAGTAGAGAAGAAGGGTGCAAGAGTGATTTTAGGCAACACTCCAATTATCTTAATTCTAAAAAACCACTCACGCTAGTTGGTCTTCTCCCTTGCAGTAGGTGAGAACAATTTACGAGCAACCCTCTCTTGTTACAACTGCTAGCACGGAGTAGTCCCAAAGGTGGGAAAACTACAGTTTTGCCTGCCAAATGTATTTAATTAAAAATAATGGAGTTCAGCTGACTTCTGCTAAGCTGGAGTCTGTTCCACTGGAATTGATGTAGATTTTTTTACAGGCTTGGGAACTTGAAAAATGATGTGACCCTGCGCCAAGGGCAGAAATGCCTGAGAAGTCCAGTATGTGAAACAACACCCCCAAAATGAAATGGCTTAGTCCAAACTGAAGTCCAGTGTGTTCATCGTTCTGAGTGGGGGAATGCAGTTTATTCACATCCTTTTGAAAGAGAAGAAACAAAAATAAACTGCTGCTGGGTCAGTCTGGAATGGAGAGTAATTTGAATACTGAGCCTCCGAATACTGATAAACCTTTTCCTTTCAGTCTAAAAACAACAAAAGACATCTCAAACCAAACCAAACTAGTCTATTCCAGCTGTCAAAATTAGATATTTGCAAAACAAAATATTAAACCAAAATATATTCTCAAAAATCTGAACCACCTTTTTTCCTCATAAATGTATGGGCAACTTTTATTCCTCTAAAAATAATCTGTGGGACCAAATTGCTATAATTAAAACTTGTTGATTGGACACAAGGAGTCTTCACAGAAGACTCAAAAGAATTCTATTAAATCATTTTCCTTTAAAAGTAATTAAATTGTAAACATCTGTTAACTAAAATCTCTCCCTTGATTTGTCTTCTTTCTGAACTTTCCCAGCTTTCACTGGCTTGTTAGGGAACCTACAGGTTAATTCTTTGTTGCTTTTCAAAAGAAGTTGTAGACGCTTAGCAGCAAGCGCCTAGATCTATGGAAGTAGATGATGATTCTTCTAGTGTTTTTTTAAGAATTGGTAAAACACCCAGATAAATGAATGAGACCACCGACAGGTTGGTTAATCCAAGTTTATGTGGCAGTTTTCCACCAGAGCTCACCTACATCTAATTCACAGTGTGTTACCACTGTGTTCAGCCCCGTGAGAACACTGATAGCTGTTCCTAAGAAAGCAAAGACGAACGCTGCCCAATACACAGATTTCCTCTGAAGTGCTCTACGATGGCAAAGCACTCAGTTCTCAAACTGTCTTACCAAAATAGCTCATGGTTATCGTTTTCCTTCAGCCATAAGGTTTCTCAAGAATCTCATGCAAAGCCAACAACTCTGTTTAATCCAGCGTTTCTCCTCCGGAAAAAAGATCACTAAACCACTGCAGTCTACGTACATGTAACTGCTGGCATACTACCCCTTCCTCCATTGACACCAAAGAAATTATTTAAGAGTATTTATAGCAGCCATGGGCTGCCCTAGATTGCATTAGTGCCTCTGTCTTCAGTCAGTCTGAATGACTGTCAGCATTACTGCTCAAAGCATTGAAGCGATGTATTTCTTTTCCATTGCAGTCTCGCCACACTACCTAGACTTCATAACACTGCAAGGGGTAAAAAGTCATTAAAAAAGGATTAATTTTGAGAAATGACTTATTGAACTATTGATTGAGAGGTTTCCTGATACTTCACCTGATCCCAGAAAAATATAATCTGTCTGCTCTTGGAGAGCTTTCAAACATTGAGAAGCCCTCTTTCCATTAAGATGTTGTACAGATAGTCTATAAGAAGCATTTCATGTTATCATGTGCAGTTATCTTGGATTGTGTGCCACGCTTAGTCCTGAGGAACTGGCCAGTATTGGTGCTGTGGTGTATAATAATGACCCATTGCAATGGACCATTAAAGAGCACAGACCTTTGTTTGTGCATCGTGTTTGGGTTTTTCTACAAGACCTAAATAAAGGCAGAAGGGCTCCTATAGTACTTTGTTTAGTTCTTACTGAGATTCAGATTCCTAGGCAACAGAATTTGCTTGAACGATATACTCCTTTGACAGAGATCTTTGCTCCAACAACTCTCCAAGCAAAGATTAAACGTAGTGCAGCACCTCAGTGTGAAAGTGAAACTACTGAACAAACGTACTAACTTTCACAACTCACCTCCTGTGTCTCTGTCTAGCTAACTTTAAATCTCAGTGATATCAACAGGGGGCTGCCGTCTATCAGAGAAACCCTCTTCTAAATCTCTTGCCAGGACACATGTCTTCCTTGGAACTGCGCAGAGCTTTGCGTGTGAATTACCGTAACCGACACAAGCTGCAGAGAGGTGATAGTGCAGGAACCAACAGAAAACTGAATGAGATACCTTGGAAAAGCAAACTTGTATAGCATGAAAAATTGTCTTTCGAGCTGTGTGTCCCACAGAAAATTTCCCAGGGATTGTTCTCAACCCTGAGTAAAGTAGCAATGTGAAGAAAACACTCTGAGAAGTCTTCCCAGCAGTCCACAGACTGGGGCTCAGACAGAGCTCAGCTGTAGTAAGTTGCTCTACATGGTCCTGTACTTCACACTGCTTTGCTGTTTGAATGTTCAATTAACTCATGAATATTCCATGCGAGATTAAATTTTAAAACAAAGAGAACAAAAATGCTCTTAAGGGTAGACTAAGATGTTTAAAAAAATAATGGATTAGTCAAAGCTTGTCACATAATGCAGTCAAACCTGTCCATAACACAGGAGTGAAGGCTTTCAGAACGGATTCATCCCATGACAAAGAATTCCTGACAAAGTTGGAGCTGGTAATACCTCTCTCTTCCCATCAGGTCTAAATGGACACTAGAAAAACAAGTTTATACTACATGTCTGCCTCATTATTTTAAACAGCTGAAGTTAGGTGGTATTAAACTTAAGAGTAGGAAGTAGATTGCTTTGGAAGAGTAAACCCCCTTTTGGTTCAGCATAACAGGACTGGATTGATTTAATCCAATCTGTCAGTCTCAGCACAAAGCCCACGTGTAGACAAAGCCAGAGCTGGAAAACTAGGTGGAGTTTGTCTCTAGGAGGGCTAGATGGAGTCTGAGATGGAAGAATACTTATTATCCTACAGAAAATATGTGACAAGGACAGTTGACTGGAACACTGCTTGCTTTATGTTTGTTTTCTAGAGAACTCGGGTATTTTCTTGCTCTGTAACAGAATATAGTTAGAGGTGTGGAACTAGATGTGCTGTTAAAGCAGGCTCAGTGTGAGAGAGTGCTGTGGTTTAAGCCCAGCAGGCAACTAAGCACCACACAGCTGCTCACTCATTCTCCCCAACAGTATGGGAGAGAAAATGGAAAAGGTGAAAGTAAGAAAACTCATATGTTGAGGTAAAGACCATTTAATACATAAAGCAAAATCTGTGCACACAACTAAAGCACAAGAAGAAATTAATTCACCACTTCTATTGGCACATAGGTGGTCAGACATCTCCAGGAGAGAAAAGTGATGGTTATTTTGGTAGTCAATGCAGCATTCTGGACATCTCCCTTTTTTATCCTTCTTCCCTAGCTTTTTATTGTTAAGTTTGATGTCATACATTATGGGATACCCCTTTCTCCAGTTGGAGTCAGCTGTTCTTGCTGTGACTCCTCCCAACTACTCCTGCATCCCCAGCCCACTTACTGGTGGGACAGTGTGAGGAGAGGACTGTGTGTAAGCACTTCTCGGCAGTAACAAAATCACCCCTGCATTATCGATGCTATTTTCAATACAAATCCAAAACATGGACTTGCAAACCCCAAACCCCTATTAAATGAGGAAAACAGACTCTATCCCAGCCAAACCAGCACAGGAGAGTAATTGCATCACTCTGCACAGAAGACAATCCCCTATCTTACAGAACCATTCGATGTGATGCAGTCATACTTCCAAAAGCTGAGGACCTTAATCCTAAATACTGAGTCCTTGGGGACTGTATTTCTCTTCCTTTATTTTTCCAGAGCATCACTTCCACATGGCCAGACTTGAGATCTGGGTAGAACTGCAAGTCCTGGGATGTCCTTCCTTGTCTTCTGCAGAGGCTGCTTGTCCAGAAAATCATCCTTTCAGTCGATGCCTCATTCAGGGTGCTCACTCAAACCAAAGAATTGGACAATCCCAAGTGCCATGACTGGAACTGAGCTATTGATAGGACTGGGTTTGTTCTCATAAACATAACCAGCACACTGCCAGGTAGAGCCAGCAACATTTAGAATGCAGAGAGTGTGCTTAGTGTTAACGCATTAGGTGTCCCAGAGCTGCTGCACAAGAAAGAATACACCAGGAATCTGGAATGAGTTATGTGGAGCTCTGCTGCAATTTCAATAAAGGTTTGCTCATTTGAAGCCCAGGAGGTTTACAATAAGATAGTTTATACTCAACCAATTCATATTTTCTACAGTTCTTGTAGTATATGATCTACTTACGCTGCTGTCTCAGCATTACCGGGTGAACAGATAGAGAGGTTGGTAAAACATCTCCCATGGCCTGACACACTATATTTCTGTTTTTAATTATTGTTTGTGACATCTAGAGCTATGTTTGACCCTGCCATGTGCTTTGGATTACCAGCATCAGTGACTACTGCTTCTTGAATGCTAGTGCTGTTACTTTGAAAGGGAAGTAAGACATCCTCCTTTTTTTTGTTGAACACACACCTGGACACCACAGCTTAATGCCTGCCATAGAAGTCAGCATCACCAAGATAAAACGTCTGTGTCTAAATATATGTGTTTGCAGAGTGCAGGAATAGCATCTACTCCTGTTTAGCTCATTGGGACTTTTAGTTCTCTGATGTTGCAAAGCCTTTCCAAATCCCAGCATCAGCAAAACGAGTGCTTCCTCTTGGTTTGAATTTTGTTCTATTTTTCAGCACAGCTCAAAGCTTCACAGTCTGACATTCGTGGGCTGTTCACACCCCATACTGTTTTCAATTGCTTATGTTTCCATCTTTTCAGGCTTCTGTGCTTTTTGCTATTTATTACTTCAGGGACTCTTGTAATAACATCCTTATTATCCTCCATTGTTGGCAGCTGCAGAACTTCGCTGATCATCCCACAGAATGATCATCACACAAAAAGCAGGATTCTTCCTGTTAAGGTTTATCACTATTTTTTAAGCAGATCTGCAAATCAAACCTGGAACTCACATATAATATTTCTTCTTGATATTTTGGTATCTCTGTATTCTAGTCAAAGTTTAAAAGGATAATGTTCTACTAAGAAACCAAGTACATTTTGAAGGTACAAGAGTAGCTTCTTCACAAATACATCTTCACGGATAAGGATGTCTCTCACATCTAGTATGGGTAGCACTGCAGTTTACCACTTTATCTTCTAAAGCCCCAAATTCTAATTAAATCCAGCACATCCTGCCTCACCACTCAGGATCTGTAACACCCTATGCACACTCTCAGTCCGTGGCAAATGAAAGGTCATTCAAGTCAGGTAAAATAACAATGAACAAGAGTGGAAGTAGACTGTATTACTATGCAGTTGTTGTTGTCCACGTGTGGACAGGGACTTGCAGTCTGGTATATGACAAAGTGCTAAGTAGTTTGACAGTGTGTTGGAGTCTCCAGATTTGAATAGCTTTCACTAACGCTGGTTTTTGGGACTCTTCAGGCTCCCTAGCTTAGGATGTGCACTATAACAGTATGAGGGACCAACCCTTACTTCCTTTTTAAAACAATTCTGCAGTCTACAGAGTTAAGCTCCACTGGTAACAGAAAAGTTTCTCTTATGACTTTTGTTTGGTGATGTGAATTTTATTTGTGAAAGGGAACGTTTTGTTTTCCTAAAAATATTGTTCAGTGGCTTCAGTTCTAATTGAAATCCATCCTAACACGATTTTGTGTTTCTAATGATAAAGCAGTTGACTTCCAGGATTTTCTTTAATCTCTCGTTGGAAGCACGGTGATTGAGCACCATGTTGAAGGTATAAGGCAATTTAAAACCTCATCAGGAGAGTTCAAAACCCAAATACAAATCAGGAATGCCTGTGTCTAAAGCCTAAAATGAATGAATGCAGTACATTCGCCGCTAGTCTAACCTGATGGGTAGAATGAGGATATAGAGATACAGATCTTCTGGCAGGAGCAATAGCAAACCAAAATGTCTGTGTTTAAATTACTCACAAGAGTCCCCAGTCTCTTTGCAACAACACACCACCGTTGGCCATCAGTATTCTTGTACACCATGGCATGGCACACCATAAAAAGGTTAACAAATGACACTGCTCCAAGAACTTTATGTAGCTGCATGCACTGGACTCAGTAATTAGCATTTCCTGGGCCACCATTTAATAATCTCTGGATTACTGAACTCTTGTAAAGAAATGTAGAGTCTTATTTTATTCCTAAAAATAACCCCAAACTACGATGGGGTTATTTTCTTAAGACACCGCAGATAAGTTTATAGCCTCACCTAATCAGTTTCATGGGGAAAGAGATCTTTTTCCGTTTGAACCCAAATACTCCAGATAGTCTTGTAACACCCATTTCAATACATTCTTTCTGAAATAATATATTTCTGGCTCACTGTTCCTCTCCATCCAGACTTCCCACTTCAATGTGCTTTTCTTTTTTTCACTGTTGACCACTAGGTGTTAATGGTTGCCAGGCTAGTGGTTAATTCTATAATATAGATTATAGAACACAGGTGAGGATGCGCATGAGACCGCATTTGGCTCTCGTAAACCAACTTGTTTCTAATATTAAAATATCCAAAAATCTAGGTTTTTAATGAATATATGTCTGGTGAATACGCAGGAAAGAGAGCTGCTCTTGGTTTTACCCCACCCACATATAACAGTGTAACTCCATTGACCATCACAATGGGAGAATAACAAAATATGTTTTAGCACCAAAAATAATCCAAATGCCCATTTTTCCTACTGTCAGCTCTTAGTAACCTAAGATTAATTTTTATAATTAAACAAAAATTCCTTAATCAGGCAGATACCATCAAATTTTGTACCCTGTGTCTGTTTTGCTCCCCATACGCATGCATTAAAAGAGTCATCCTTCTCTATCTCTCAGTTACTACAGAGGATACCCTTCATGAGTAATGCAAATTGACTTTGAATCACAGTTCTCAGCTTGGTTACTACTGCAAAGAAATTAACTTCATATAAAAAAGAACTCAGAGTGTTTACTTTTTCCCTTCAATGCAGAGGATACTCAAAGTCCAAACACAATCACAACATATTGAGCCACTTCTTTTACCTTTTCAGAATCTTACCTGTAGACCCTGAGTTCAGTGTACAATGAGGAGCTCCTCTTCAGGGCAGTTCTGAAGCACCATGACCTCTTTCCCCCCAGATATTCCCCTAAACAGTTCTTCTTCAGTGGGTTGTGTTTGCAAGCACGTTATCTATCCTCTTCTAAAAACATTGTTCTCTCCAACAGGAAACTCGTTCTCTGTTCCATGTGGATGACGTGTCTTTGTGCTGCAGATGCTATATTATTATAAATACCTGAAACTTTTTGTGACTATTAAGAGAGGCAAAAATTAAAGGAAGAGAAGGTGAAGGTGTGAAACAATAAGCCTTAGGAAGGGCTCAAAACTGTAATACAGAGTTGTGGTTTCCAAAAGAAGAAAAAGGAGGAGGAAAAAAAAGAAGAGGAAGGAAACTATTGGTAAAGGTAAGCATGAAAGCTGTAAAATAAGCTGAAGTCAAGACAGCAGTGAGGAGGATGTAATACAAGTCCAGTCTTTGTTATGACCAGAGTTGTCAGATATATGACTTAGTATGGAAACTGCTTCTGGTGACCTGACGAGGGCAGAAATCACAGTCTCACAGGCACAAACATCTGCCCCAAATAGATTTTTATGCGCTGTGATGACAATGAAGAATTTTTCTGACTTGCATCAGCTGAAAGCTTTGTCACAAAACTCAGCTTGTTAAGGAATTCCAACCTGCCAAGGCTGGCTGTTGAGTTTTAGGATTTTAATAAGGCTACGAAGACCACTGTGCCAACAGCCTAAATTGCTAAAATGACATCGAATGGACATGAAAAAGGACTGGACTGTTAACCTAGAAGGATGTGTATGAGTAAGGACAGAAAGACTTAGAATCTAGTTTCTCGCTATGAACAGGTAAGTCTCGGTGTTTCTTCCCACTTCCGAGCTAATTGCATCCAATTTGAAGTGCACAGCCAACGTCCTTCAGAAATACTCTGTGACAAAGGCAATTTGTGTTAAGAACAGTGAGTTCTAATGGTGACAGAAAAGTCATAGACCTTCCCACTTAACTCTGTGCTAAATTTCCAAAAAGTTATGATGCTGATTGTCCCCTGGGTTAGTATTTGGGATGCCACTTCCCGGACTTCTCAATCAGGTAACCTGACCGCTCTCTTTGAACCTCTAGCTATGTTACTGGCAGAGGTAAATGAGTGGAGTCCTTGGTGGGCAGGACTTAGGGAAGCAGAATACACAAATAACACACAATGGGAAATTTTTCCCAGTGAATCACTTCAGAAAAAATAGACGATTGTTGTATAAAACCCAAAATGGAAGTAAACCTCATACATTGATAGATTTAATAATAGGCTAAATTAAAATCGAATTCAGGTGCTTGTGTTCAGAGGCTTTTGTACTTCAAGAGGGGAAGGTTGCCACCTCCAGAGAGAAAGCCTGCTGATGGTGTAGTCTAGTTCTCACACCTTCCATTGAAAAGATGAAGCGCTCAGAAGTTACATAGAATTAATCCAGAATAAAACACCTACTTTTTTTCCCTATTAATACCAAAAGATGCTCAGAAGAAGTAATAGCTTTGTTTGGTCTCCCAGATGAGACACTAAAAATTAGGCAGAGTGAATAATCAAAATGGGAAACAACTCGAGCAAACTACTAACTTCTGTCAAAAAGAGACACTTGACTCCATAAAGCACCTCTGAGTATGGGCTTGTGTTCTGAAGCTCGTGTAACCAGTATGGCATAAAGCATCTCTGAATATGGGCTTGTGTTCTGAAGCTCATGTAACCAGTATGGCATAAAGCATCTCGGAATATGGCATAAAAGGCTACACAAG
The DNA here is from genome assembly GCA_028565055.1 of Phoeniculus purpureus. NCBI lineage: Eukaryota > Metazoa > Chordata > Aves > Bucerotiformes > Phoeniculidae > Phoeniculus > Phoeniculus purpureus. The sequence goes on from JAOXOE010000001.1 coordinate 110,207,900, forward strand.
CATGACCCAGTGGTTGATAGTCTTCCTGTCGCACAGTTTCTAACAATTTCTAACCTGCCTCTGTTATCTTTCTGAAAAAGTGAAAAAAACATCTGTGGTGGGTTTGTGGTCCCTCAGGCAGAGCCAAAGTTATTTAACTCATGGTTTGAACAGGGGATGTTGAAGACAACATTGTCTCTGGAACCACCTTCCCATCCCTTTCCCTGTGTTCCTTCCCTTTCTTTGTCTTTCCTGTAACAAGTCTATGAGGGCTGTAAAAAGTGGTAAACACTTCCTTATTATTGTCCAGGAGGCAAGAGTTATTAAAAACACGAGAAATACAGTTTCACTCTTCTTCTAAAGAGAAGTGTTTATTTCCCAGGGACAAATTAGTGCAAAAAAACCCGTGTGGTGTTTTTCTTTAATCAATTCTTCTAAATGTGGAATTGCCAGCTCTCAACATATTTTCCAGCAGCTTGGAACTGAAAGCAGGGCTGTCCAGACAGTGTTGAGTTGGCAGAGACTGGAGAAAAAGAAATTAACAATTAATCTAGCCGCAAAAGAATTTAGATTAATTAAATATCTAGACACAGATGAAGCTGAAATAAACATGTTTTGGAGAAACAGATAAAAGGAGTTTGTTTGTTAAAGCAAGAAATGCTACTGACAAAGGAATTGGACTTGACAGTTTCAAAAAACTCCCCAAAGCCTTCAGCTTCAGAAGGAAGTAAACATTGCTAGATAGGAAATTGTCAGAGGAATACAAGGAATCAGTGGGGCATATCACGAGCATGCAAAATTACAGTCCTGATTTCTAAGAGTAAAATCCCTTTGCAGATGCACTGGGGCTGATGAGCAGAACTGATGAGAGCTTTCATCAAATTTCTCTGTAAGGCACGGAGAGACAGCGCTGAAGTTGCTAACACAGGGCTCGGACAGAACCAAAGTGTTTCTGGTGTCTCACAAACACGCTGATTAAATAACCTGAACTCTCCTAAGAGTCCAATGTTTGTTTTTTTCCTGATAAGAATGCTTGAGGGTTGGGGGTATTTGTATTTTCGAATGGAATCCATTTGTTTACTTGAAATAACTAAATAACCAGCCAGTGCCTTCAAAAACGAAATGGCTTGGTGGCAAATCATCACTTCAATCATCATACAATCTACTTTTACCCACGGGAGATAAAGTGATATCAACGTAGAAAAAGACTATGCCTTGATCTTTGTAGAATTAGAAGGAGACAAAGAAATGAAGAGTTCACCCATCCATCAGCTCAGCCACCAGTGAATAACAAAGAAAAGACCATCACCGGCCAGTCATAACAATTGTGCACACAATCCAACCTGGTTAGTTAAAAAGGATGCTGTGTACTGGATGTACCATGCACACTACTGCACATCCCCGAACTTGTATGGGAAGAACAATTCCTCCATAAAATTACACGGCAGAGAAGGCAGAGGGGCAAACCTGCGTCCCCAGAGAGATGGTGGGGGGGTTGGAACTGGATGATCAGGTGGTCCCTTCCAACCCAGAGTGATTCTGATCGTATAATTTCTCCAGTGAAGTGATCCTGCTGTGGCAGGGGGATTGGACTGGATGATCTTCCGGGGTCCCTTCCAATCCCTAATGTTCTGTGATTCTATATAGCCAAGATAACGTTGAGCTGTAATTCAGCTCTGGTCCTCATCAAGGCTAACTAACATCAGTGCTCCACTGATGTATTGTTACTGCTTCTAGTTCTGCCACCAGAATTCTCTGAGCTGGGGTCCATTGCCTGCAGTACTTATGCACAAAGTTAATGTAAATATTTAGTAGTTGGTGAAGATACAAAATCCAGATTTAAGGGAAAGGGTCAGTGAAGTTTTGTCTCATTCCTGCCCCAGGACAGCACTGAGGTTCTGCACAACCTTGGAAAGCATTTGCCTTGGTTTTCCCAGCAGTGTTTGTTTCTACAGTTTCATGCAAGACCAGGCATGCCAGAGCCCCATGGACAATTCTATGACTGACTCCCCTCACTGTAAAAATAAAACCCCACAAACCTTTTCTCCAGGTTGAACAAATCTTCCAATCTATGTTAGTGAAATGCTCAAAAAACTAACATCCTTTTCCTTACATAAGTAGTTACTGAGGGAACCATTTGAAAATCACCTATAGGAACATTGCTAATCCAAAACTGCTGTGCCATATGGATCCAAGTTTCCTCTGGAAGGATTTGATGGTTTTGTTGAAATATGGGGTGAACTGAAAAGACAATAAATGTTTCAAAACAACAACAAAGTTTAATGTCTTTTACTGAAACTGAGCTTTTGTATTTTTCATTTCTTCACACCAAACCCATGATTTAATTCTTCTATAGTATGGATTAGTGAATCGTAAGATTAAAGGACAGTACGTAGTGGGATGGACATCAGTGTCAAACCACCTTCTCATTAATTTTGCCATAAATCTATGTACATTTCTCAAGACAAAACCAAAACAGGCTTTGACTCCATCAGTGTTATGGATTTGGTGAAATCATGTTTGCTCATGGTGTTCCTGTGTCAAACACGGGAGCAGTTAACTCGTCTCAGCAGCAGGAATGTTTATGTTCTGCATGAGCACAGCCAGGGAGGTGGAGGTCTGTGGGGTGCAAAAGTAAAGGGGAGAGGTGGCTGCTGCAAGGGACAGGTGGAGCAGGTGGAGTAGGCTAGACAAATTTTGGGGTCCTTATTTGGGGACAAGGTATTCCTTTTCCCCTCTTCTTGGGTACCCCCTTCCTGTTTGTGTGTCTTGAGAGTCTGTTTCAGTTTTGTTTTTGTCAGGACCCAGTATTCCAGATGTGGCCTCGCTAGGACAGAATAGAGGGGGAGAGTGACCTGCTTTTTGCAGGGAGGGTTGGACCAGATGCTCTTTGAAAGTCCCTTCTAACTCATAGCATTCTATAATTCTTCGATTCTAAGCAATCAGTGCATGGGAAAGCCAGCAATCTCAAATGCACACAGGAGGGAAATAGGGGAGAGAGGAGTCTGACAGAGGAAATCAATGCATTTAAAGTCTGTCTTGTCTCTGCATAATTTGGCTGAAGCAATTCCTTCTGAAGCAGTTCATCAGTGCTCCAGGGAAGCTGCATGGAATAGCCCTTACTCTTAGCACTTCGCCAGAGAAAAGACTCTTCCACAATGCCCTTCTGTCTGCTGTGGGAGCTGATTAGTGAGTGAGGCATTTCTATACCTATACAGAAGCAAGTTAGAAGAGTCATATTCAGAGCATTACTCAAACAATCTGCTCAAAGAAGTTCATTTAGGAACCTACATGATAACATTGTTTTTCAAACTGGTTTCTAAGCAGTGGTCGATGACTGTTGAAGGAACTTTCTCCCTTTGAGAGGTTCTCCTGTGGTTACAAGACAGAAATAGGTACACAGACATTTTTAGAGGGCTTTTAAACTCACCTATCTTAGATGATCATTTTAGGATGAGATTAATCAGCCTCTGGAGAGAGGTATCAATAGAAAGGACAAATACCGTGACAGAAATACCTTGCAAGAGTCCTTGTGCATTCTCTGTCTATCGATGCAGTTGGGCACATAAATGAAAAATAACTTTTAGATTATATTTGTTTAGGTGATCAAAGCACATGAATAGTGGTTTTGGCAGTACACACCTGGTAATCGTTTATAAGTCTGTAAGAGCAGGAGATAAATACGAGCAAAGAACACAGCGTCTGACAGACCTGTGCAAACAAACTGGTCACTTGCCTTTTGAAGTGTCCTACTTGTCTTTGTGTCTTGATCAATAAAGTACTCAAATGATTAAATGAGCTGATTTATACTTTGTTTTTCTCACACATCCTTGCTCTTCAGTCTTTTTTTTTAAAAAAGGTTAGCTTAGAGTCCGCAATCAGCATAGAGAGTAAAACCTATTCCTTGGATTCTGTCTCCATAAAGTGCACAGCATAAAACCCTGAAGTGCCTGATTTACGGGTTTGAAGCGCATACCAGGGACCCTTTGCCTGGAGGTATATTTTAAATGCTTACACTCCTTATTAGATCCAGGTCTAGTACTTGGGGTTAAAAAAATCCTCTAAGCAACAAGAAGTCTGGAAGTTTAGAGTGTTAATCCTGAATTCCCACTGCGACTTGGGGATGAGTGGCTCAAAAGCCATCCAGCAGAAAAGGACCTGGGAGTGCTGGTAGACAATCGGCTTAATATGAGCCAGCAGTGTGCCCAGGTGGCCAAGAAGGCCAGCAGGATCCTGGCTTGGGTCAGTAATAGTGCGGTCAGCAAGAGAAGGGAAGTTATCCCAAACTACCAAAGAGAGAGAACTACCAAACTCATGAGTGGTTTAGAGAACAAGTCATGTGAGGAGAGGCTGAGGAAGCTGGGCATGTTTAGTTTGGAGGAGGCTGAGGGGAGACCTCATTGCCCTCTACAACTGAAAAGAGAGGTGTTGGCCTCTTCTCCTTAGTAACTAATGACAAAACCAGCGGAAATGGTCTGAAGTTGAGACAAGGGAGGTTTGCACTGGACATTAGGAGGAAATTCTTTGCAGAAAGAGTGGTGAGACACTGGAATGGCCTTTCCATGGGGGTGGTTGTGTCACCATCGCTGGAGATATTTAAGGAACATGTAGACATAGTGCTTCATGACATGCTGTAGTGGCAGGCACGTAGAGGGTTAGTTTGTGTTTGTCGATCCATCAGGTATTTAGGTTTTTTGTTGTTGTGCATATGGCTGGACTCCTTGATCTAGGAGGTCCTCTCCAACCACCTTTCTATGGTTCTGTGATTCTGTGACTCTAGCCTCAAGAGTGTAGGTGACTTCTGGAATCCAGATCTTTCAAGCTGTGGTGTTCTACAACACTGAGCTTATTCTCAGGACAAAAAACTTGTCCACATTCAAAAAACATTATTTCCATGAATTACACTAGTAGTTTAAGAGGACTGCTGGAACTCTCTAATTGTAAATAATGGCATGCACAATACATCACAGCCAGTACCTGAGCAGTTTCATGGTCTTGATACTACAGGAACATAATAAACGATTTGAGCAATAATATACTCACGAAGTACCATCTTCAGAAAGCTCTTCTTTCTTAGAGTAAACTGCATGCTTTGGAAAGAAATTAAATAAGTATAACCTGAATCTTATGACTACAGGGAATGAAGAAACTTGAGTTTTGACTCTTCAAAGACATGCAGAGATCTGGGGAACCCATCCTTCTCTGTCTGCCATAAGCGGTTGCCATGTGACAAAAGATTGGTCAAGAAGAGCAAGGGGTTTCTCAGAACTCACTCCTGAAACCTATTCAGATAGCAATGATGAGGAAAGAGTCTTTCTTTTTGATATATTTATACATGCTGCATTTAATCTTTCTGATATCTCTCTATCTACCTCCATTGATGTCCTGGGGAGGATTAGTCTACTTTCTGATTATGGGGCAAAAACCTAAACTTCTGAAGCAGAACAAATATTACATATTTTGCAGAAACCTTATTTAAAGGCTCAACTTCACAATGAAATGCCACAGCAGTGTGGTGAGGAAACCTCCCATTGCTGGTATAACCACTTTTGTCTGTGCTTCAGGTCTACTTCAAAGGCAAGATTCCAAGACTTCTTTTGCTAGGGGCTGAGAGGAGGTGTGTTTCCTTGCATTTGACTACATCATGGGTCAAATGTCCAGACATAGCCATGGTGGCACAGCACATATACAGATGTCACTGTGACTGATAAATGACAGCTCTGCATCTTGCATATGATGACTTCCCCTGCATCGAATTTCATGAAAACTGCATTAAGCCGTTGCCTCTTCTGCACACCCCACGCCTCCTTGGACATTACAGAACGAGTCATTTATTAACAACAGTGGGATTTTTTGCAATGGAGCAATTTTATTGATTTTATTTCTTGTTTTGCTCAGCACCCGGGTGGCAAAGGGAAGTTTCGTGTTTCCAATTTCATGACTGACATAAAGGCCTGAGTGCTACTCGGTCTGTACTCTTTTTATATGCTTTGCATGCTGCTGTCCCTTCTGTTCCAAAGGCCCTTCTGCTCATCATATTTCCCTTTTCCACATTCTGCCCCCACATCACTATTTCAATTTCATAACATACCCCCTCCCCCCCCATTTCATAACTGAGAACAGATCCCAACTGTCACAGGCATTTGAAGCATGACCATCATTTTTCACAGATCCTAAAAACCTTCCTCTGAGAAACTTGTTAAACCCACTCTTGGGAATATGTTAAACATATTGTGAATTCTTTTTTTTCCTCTTTCCTTTTTGAAGTACAACTTGCTATTTACACATGCTTCATATGTGACAATATAAAAGGGCTTCCTTCCCCCCTCTCTTTAAGATAGCTTCTCATGGCAGCGTGGTTGAAGTGCCCACAGTGCTGTGTCTTTTGTCACTAAGACATGCCTCTTTTCATCTATTTTAAACATTCATGGGGAGCAGTACCTGAAGTCTGAGCAGTGCTCTGGGTGATGATAATCTGAATTCTAAGAAGTCTATAGCTAGGTTAGTTCCACATAACTACTGCAATGAGATATATGTAGAGGCACTAAATAATACATTTCACTCCATAAAGTCAGAAGGAAAAGTAATTAAAAAAGCACTGATTTGCCTCTATGAAAGGACCCATTTCTTCTGGTCTTTTAATGCTATGACCATGGACCGGTATTTGACGTAAATATGGTTAAATCTACTTCAAAACAAACCGTAGTGTTTCTGCTCTAGCCTAATTATAAGTTATTCCATTACTGCTATTTGCTATAATCACAGGTTCCTTTCTTTCTCAACTGAGAGATGAATTATGCTTCTTTATGGAAATTTTCCAAATTTTGTGTGAAATATTCAAATACTTACGATTAAGACCAAAATCAACGTCAGCACTTTTCCTTTAAGTAATCCAGTATCAAACCTGCTTCTATATGTTAATTATTTAACCTATTGAAACTTCTCCAACTGTGTTAAATTCCCTGAGTGAATATTCATCCTTGTACAATTAAATTACTTAACACATTGTAAATGTCTTACTTCACCAAGATGTTCTACAACAAGTTCTTCACTGAGAGAGAGTCGTTGGCCACTGGAATGGCCTGCCCAGGGAGGTGGTGGAGTCGCCGTCCCTGGAGCTGTTCAAGGCAGG
>JAOXOE010000001.1:110233041-110256700 GCA_028565055.1 Phoeniculus purpureus
TGATAGATAGATAGATAGATAGATAGATGATAGATAGATGATAGATAGATAGATAGATAGATAGATGATAGATAGATGATAGATAGATAGATAGATAGATAGATGATAGATAGATGATAGATAGATAGATAGATAGATAGATGATAGATAGATAGATAGATAGATAGATAGATAGATAGATAGATATTATACTTGTCTGAAAGGAAAATGATCTAATCCCACAGTGCACCTTGAGGAGAGCTATGATGTAAATAAACGACTGACAGATGTTCTTTTAGGTGGTGGTAGATTCTTCAACCTTTATTCTTAAAGCTCTGGAAATGGACCATTGTCAACTACTGGTTTTCAGAACTTTCTGGAACAGGCTGTCCAGGGGAGTTGTGGAGTCTCCTTCACTGGAGACATTAAAACCCGCCTGGATGCATTCCTGTGCGACTTGGTCTGGGTGATCCCCCTGTGGCAGGGGGATTGGACTGGATGGTCTTTCAAGGTCCCTTCCAATCACTACTGTTCTGTGATTCTGTGAAAAAGTTTGACGTAATCAAAATCTCTAATCCATGGTGGAAAAATGGTGAGAGCTACCTTGCAATCTCTTTGTTGTCCATGAAAAAAAGAGTAAGGGGAAAAGGCTAAGGGAGAAAGTACAACACAAGACCTTGACGCGTAGCTTTATAACAGTCCATCCTGAAAGACACTACTTGCTGGATTTTTCTGAACAGTTCACATTGCTGCAGTGTCCAGGTCATTTTTTGTCTATCGCCTTTACCTTTTTTGATACTAGAAAACTTTCTCAGCTATGTCTTTTGCTAGTATCCTGTAGATAATTTTAAAAAATACTACTTAGTACAACTGAAAGACATTTCCTCTTAGCCTCCCTCACACTAACTCTGAAAAAGCATTTACAGCACATCTTCCATAGTGATGCCATAATGCTTCAATGGTTTGTGTCTGTAGTCAAATAGTGACTAAGAACTGACGTAACCTTCAGCAGGTTTTTTCTTACTTTTCACCCATTTCCTTTTCCTATTCTTTCTTTGAAGATATAAAGACAAATATTGCTGGATGAATACGCTTTTGTGTTTTGCAGTCTATTGTTTCTAACAAATAAATAAATATCATCTCTGTCTTCAAATCGTTCATAGCCCACAAGTTGCAGGACTGCACTGAAGCACTTGAGTAATGCGTCAATCAATTTCTGGCCCATTAACAATTATCTTTAAGAACTCCCACAGGTCCAGGGAAGATGGACGAGTGTACGGCTCCTTGCAGAGGGAACCTTTGTGCATGGAGCCATATACATACATATACATAATTCTGAAGCCTACAAATATACCAGAGAAAATACTAAATAATCTGCAAGCACTTAATAAGTCACGAGGCGATAATACAACAAACACACTGCCAAACATTTCTGTCAGAACAGGTTGTCAGACCTAATCACCCTCTAGGAAGTGGTACCTGGCATAGAAAATCAGGAATTTCCAATCTTTGTAAAACCTTCTGATAAACATTTTTACACTGATGTGTATGGTTTTCATAGCAAGTTGTAGTAAGCATGTTGCAGCACTGTGGTTATAGATCAATTGAAAAAATATATTAAAAAATGTAGTATTTACTTACGAATTTTGAAGGAGAAATCAAGTGTCCTAAGTTCTATGCCATTCAGTGTTTTGTTAATAATTAATATTCACTGTAAGTGGAATCTTGGATTAAATCGATGTATGTGGGAATGGGAGAGGCAGTGCTGGTCTCCCATCTTGGAATGGATCAATAAACAGCAGTGAGAGACATCAGAGATGATTTCTGAGTTCTGTTTCCTCTTGCAGCAGAACTCAGGAAGCAGAAATGTCAAGTTTTAAGCACATGTTACAAAACATACGGAATGTTAGAGACGAGAGACAACAGCAAACAAAACTATAGGCTTTAAGAAGAATAAGAGACAGAAAAAATGGTGTTATTGACAGAAAATTTTTGTTCAGCTGAGAATGTGCCATTTGTGGATGTGCTGAGAATGTGCCATTTATGGACTTAAGACATTTTCTTGCTCTCTTCCACCTTTTGAAGACAGAATAAGAAATAATCACCTCAAGTTTTAGTAGAAGAGATATTTTTGGAGAGCGCTTCGGTCTAAGAATACAGCTGAGAACTAACTGATTAAAACTAACACAGGTTAGACAGATACCTGACTGGGACAATCTAGATATTCTAACTTCTGCCACGGGATGGGAGAAGGTCCAGATCACAGGACTTCTGGGAGTTACTTTGTTAACCTCTATTTTATGTATTTATGTTGTTGCTCTGCACCGAAAACTGCTTTGATCTTTCCAGTGTGTTTATCATGCCACCTTTCTGTTTTTCCCCATGAAACACACCTTCAACAACAAAAGTACCTTCGCCGACAAAAGTACGTTTGATCCTGTCTCAGTCTGAGTTACAGTCAGAGTCCAAAATCTGTGGGCATGTCCCCAATTAGAGAAATGGAAGTAGTAAACTGGCAGCAGTGGAATATGGGCATAGTATAGATGATTTCTTCGTGCTTGATCCTGATCTCTTTACTCATAGGCTTTCCAAGGCTTTCAATACCGTGTTAGAAGAATGCATTTCTTGATGCATGGTTTAATTGCCTATTTTAATTTGCTTAGGAATAACTGTTGACATATCCCTTTTTTTCCCCCCTCATATTGTTATTTTCTTCCTCTAGGTGCAGGATTCTTGCAGATCTTACAACAGCATGCTAATTCTTCTGAGGCAATTAAAAAAATCTCTTTAATTGTGATTTGTTCATGGTATGCTATTATGTGTTCAACCCAGTAAACTCACCACAAATTAGGGCAATATCTGACGTTTCCCCAGCCATTTTATGTAAAGATGCTTTCCGAAGAACTCAGACTTAAAATTAAATAAATAAATGTAGACTAAATTAGACTTCAGTGTGAGTAAAACATCAACGCTTTTGTTTTCTCTTTGCATTTTTAAATTAATTAAAGTATCTGGTATTAACTTTATATTGTTCTGACACTTTCACTTTCTTTTGTATATTTTGGTACCTTATTCACGGAAACCAGAAAGCCTAAACTAAACACAAAGCACAAAGTCTCTGTTTGGAGGAATCAAGACACTCGTGAGGAAAATGTCAGCTACGGAGGAAGCAAAAGCTGTTTCAGTTTCAAATTGTAGTTTAGAGATGATTTTGAGCCTTTTTAAAAATGTCAGCCCCTGCTCTGTTATTGAGGATGCCGGTGCTGGAACTGTCAGCTGTTCTTTTATTAACCTATATCCTAAACCAGACATCCTGACACTGTTTATTTAAGGATTGTAGACTCTGGTTTCAATGTGCCTTAGATCTCCTGAAACTGCATTTTGTATACAAGAGCTGAAATTTACACTGCCAAAGTTGACTTAAAAGCAATACGTTTGAATGCTTCTCCTAACAACTAAAGTTTCAACAGCCACAAGAAGTAAACAAATAAAAAACTGAATGGAAAACTAAACCAGCTTTCTATAGGAGTAAACGTCTGAGTGGTTCACCTAGGAATCATCACAATGTCATTAGCATGGAAGCAATCGAGCAAGTTTACCACTGCACTAACTTGCCTGTTTTGTCAGTGAAGATGTGAACCTCCTAAATGTATTTGCTTTCTACCTTTCATACTTTATCTCAATTGATTCTGCTCAAAACCAGTCTGGTAGTGTAAAATATTAAAGTCCTTCGCTATTCAATTTACTTCAGGTGCAACAGCATCTTCAAAAACTAAGTGATGTGAATTTAATACGAGTCTGAACAATAGACAGGGATGCAAGTGGTGTCGGGTGGTATCCTCTTTCTTCTTCAAGGAAGACAAAAAAGACTAATTCTGAATAGCACCTGCCAAACCTAAGATCAGTGTGAGAACAGCCTTCATCATAGCATATGGCAAGACTTTTTTTGTCAGTAGTCAGAGGTTTATTGTCATTATTCTCACCCAAGCACTTTCTCATACTGAGAAAATACCTCTTTGTAATAATATTGTGACAAAACTCAACACTCTCCTACATCCATCCGACTGCCACTCGTTTTGAGGGAGGAGTGTTAGGCACCCAGGTGTATAAAGTGCTATTCTTTTTGTCAAAATCCACTGCCAGTTGTGCAGTTGACTCTCCAGTTAAATCAAGAACCTACGTATCCACTGGATAAAAATACACGGGAGGATTCTGTGTCCTAGAGACATTCTTTTCTGACTAGGTGTCAAGTTAGACTTCGAGAATCAGACCCTATAAATGTTGATGATAATTGTTTTATGAGGAACCTTTTTATTTTGAAAATGTTTGTTCACAGTGCCAGAACACGGTGGAGTGATAACAGCGTTCGGTAGCTAAAGAAATGAGCTATTATTTCCAGCTTCAAGCATATCAGCCACCCAACTTGAAGGTGTAGCTGTAGTTTCCAGCACAAAGTCCATTTACTCAAAACCCGTAAGTCAGTCCAAACAACTGGTATCTCAAACAAAACTTTGAAACAACCAATCACCCATAAAAAAGCCCCAGAACAAAATAAAACCTGCAAAAATAATAGAAGGGTAAAGGTTGTATTTTTTTTCTTTTATTAAATTGAAGGAAAATTTTGCCCTCCAGACTTGTATTTTTAGTAGATTTAGTATATTATTGGATTGTTGGTTAAAGGAACTGAAATCCTAAATAATTATTTAGCCTTTTTTGAATTATTTTCAATCTGAAAAAAAAGTAACTTCTCTGGGGCTCAGGTAAAAGTATTAATTGGTGAAAGTATTTGTCTGGTATGAGCATTTCAAAATAACATAAAGGACATTTTAAAAGATAGTGGTTTAGGTTATTTTAACATGACCTACTACCCTTTCCTTTAGAGTGCTTGTTGTCAGGCTGCTTTGTTGACAATTCTGGCTACTTTAATTGTAATTGCTGGAATTACTGTTTTCACAGGATTTAGAAGGTGTTTTTTCACGCTAATTACAACGGGATATTTGGATGTTCGTTGTTACAGAATTATTCCTTCGTCCGTGCTCTGTCTACATTCAGCCTACTCATCATAGAGAAACTACCGACAGTCTTCTGCCCTCTGAAGCCAGGAAACAATCTCACACTCAGAGGAAAAAATGTGAAAAACAATCCTTTAGTTCACGTGTCCTTTATGTGAAAGCATTCTACTATCTCTTCTGTATAATTAATGGTCGTCAGGGTTATAAAACATAATTACTGTCGTCTTGATACATCTCCCTTGTGGAGTCCACACTGCCCTGGTGAGACCTCACCTGGAGAATTGTGTCCACAAAGATGTAGACGTTCTGGAGCACATCCAGAGGAGGGCCACTAAAATGATCAGGGGAATGGAGCATCTCTCATATGAGGACAGGCTGAGACAGTTCAGTCTGGAGAAAAGGCGGCTCCAGGGGGACCTTCTTTGTCTTTCTAGTGCCTGAAGGGGGCCTGCGTGAATGCAGAGGAAGGTCGTTTCAAGAGGGTTTGTACAGACAGGACAAGGAGCAATGGGTTCAAGCTGGGAAAGGATAGATTTAGGTTGGATATTAGAAGGAAGTTCTTCAATGTGTGGGTGACTCATCTCTGGAATGGGCTGCCTGGGGAGGTGGTGGGAGCCCCATCCCCAAGGGGGGATGAGGCTTTGAGTGGCCTGACCTAGGTAGAGTTGTTCCTGTGTAGAGAGGTTGGACTAGATGACCTCTAGAGGTCCCTTCCAGCCTAGAACATTGTATGATTCTGTCAATCTATAATTGAGAATGTGGGAAGTGCAGATGATGGAAGATTTTGGCTAGTGTACTCTTTTGAACTACCTAATCAGCTCAGGGAAGGTGCAGACTAGTAAGTACTAAGTAGAGCCCCCTGAGGGTGCCCATCACCTCTCCAGGTTGTGTGTGCAAGTAGCTACTCAGAGAGCCCAGAGCCCACTCCTACAGAAGTTAAGAGAATTTCTGATAAAAATTAAGGGATTTGAAGTCTTGGTACATTGCAATAAGTGAAAAGTAAGTGAACTAGATTCTCTTGGATGACTGTGAGTGTCGATACACAACACTTTATTGAATGTTTCTCTCTTCTGACCAAATGGAGCTGACTTTAGGATACCAAGGCTGCCAGAAGGGGTGTTTAGAACCATTTTCTTTGTAGTTCTTCAAAGTGGCAAAAAAGGAAAGCTCTTCTCCTTTGGCTTGGTTTTTTTTTTCCTGAAATCAGTAAAGAGAAAGCTTGTACCTGCTTAATACTTTAAAAAATCCAGCAGCATATCTCTTCATATAGCTATATATCCCATCATGGCTGCTGTAACCCAACTCTGTTCAAAGACAGAAGCAGGTTAGGTAAGATTTAAATAATTTATATCTTTTAAATTTTTAAGAATTTTCTAGAGAGAAAGTTCTGTAATAATAGAAGTCTGACCTTTTTTGCTTAAGAAGTTTACAAATGAGAAATGCTCAGATCAGCCCATTTCACATAAATTGTATTAATAGCATCTGGTTCCTTCAGCGGGGCATCATTATTTATCTTTTTCAACGACTGTGACATACAGCTAGCCTCATAGGCACCAAACGGCTAGGCTAAAGGCTAAAGGTTCAGCTCTGGAGGGAGCCGAAAATCAGCACGAGTGATACAGATGCCTCACTCATGGAGCTAATTATCTTTTGGAAGAGGCATCACGGAAAGCAAAATAGAAACTAAAGAAAGGAGAAATGAAATAGGATCCTGCATTTGTCTTCTTCTGAGAAGACAAATGACTTCTTCGTGTTCATCAGGGCCCATAACACCAATACCAGTAAGAAACAGTCTGGTTGTGGCACCTTCTGATTCTAGGTACATTTCTGTAGGTCATTTTGGTCAATGTCTTTCTAGTGGTACAGACCAGGAGCGAAACACAGGAATCTGTCTGCCAAACTGCCTTGTGAGGTTAATTACAGCTTTGGGCTGTGTTACATTCCTTCTGGGGCCCCTTTGGCAGCTGCTATTAGATGAATACAAATGGGTCAGGCTTTAAGAGAACAAGTCAGCAACATAATTTGGACCAACTACAGCATGTGATAGCGGATCCAGCCTCTGAGATAGGGTTACGTAGATGTCTCCTAACTCCTATATATTACAAAGTACCTTACAATAGGATTGATGGAATTATTGTTTGGTTTTTGTACACTATGTTTTACAGGGTTCTTGGACAAGAGACAGCCTTTTTGTCTGTATCAGGTACACACTGCTTACCAACAGCATTATCATACAATCATTGCATGTGCACTGTGTTGTAATGATACTGATCATCATGTTCTATAATTGGAACTGAGCTGAGTTTTATCTCTCTGTAGGATGCAAAGTACACTCTCATTTCTCTTAAATTTTGTACTAATTGGGGTTTAAAAACCGTGCTCTCTTTGATGCCTGTTTGAAAGATTATTTACTTTGCATGAAAAAGCTCTGGGTTTGGTTTTAGGGTTACTATAGCCTGCTGAGAAGAGGTCCCCCACATATATATATATTTTACTACAGTATTATCAGCAATATATAATTGGAACAAAACGTATCTATTAGAAGTAGTATAACTGTATTACAGGAATCATTTGCCTAATCAGGGCTAATTAGAATGGACAAATCACTGCTTTAAAATGACTACACTCCTCTGTCTAATATGTCTGCAGAGACCTGATATCTTGCTCAGAGCTTGCCTGAGAATCTCTCATATTGGTGGATTGCAATATATTTAAAAAAAAATCCATACACCTCTGAAGACTATAATGAAACATTCTCATTCATAGAGTAGTTCTTTAAGTATCAATTGAGCTGCAAAAAGAGATCATAAAATCTACATCTATGAATAAAAGAACTTCAAGGAGTAAAATCAGGACCTGATTGACCATTATGGTTAATCACCGTCTTCTTCCCACAGAGCGTTTTGGTCTGCTTTAACTTTCTGATACAAGGCTGTTCTAAAGGAGCTGCATCCTAAGCGATGATGGTGCAAGGTAATGCATCTCTCTTGACCAGAGAACTGAAACTGAGCCCTAGCTGTTTTGTCACACTGCATGTAATGGCTTCTGCTGGCATTTTGGTCCCTAATCACTCAAACTATGTGAAATTGTCAACAGATGTGAAGGTAGAACATTTTATTATATTGGTACTTGCCCTTAGAGAAAGATGTTGTGAATGCCTGACAACCCATGTGCATCTCTACATTGCATATCAAATAATGAAGCTGAGGGTATTGCTCTTTACTTATGATAGATTCTGTTATTATTTCCCTTAGTTTAAAGCATAAAGTAATTTCGACTGAAAACATACGGTTTCTTTTACTACGTAGAGAAACACACCATCTGGGAACCACTAAGAACAGGTTGTTAGAAACTACCTTACATATATAATTTTGGTAATAAACCAAATTCATTTGCTCTGGTGAATAACTACCAGTAGCATGACTTAGTGTGGTCTTCAGTTAAAATTCATATTGCCAATTTGCCACTTAAACAGAGAAACAAACGACTTTGTTATGTTACCATTGTTAACGTGGTGTTCTGTCCACTGTGCCTTCTTGCTGTTTACCTGCTTGTTTGATGTTTTCAAGCTGTTTAAAATTTACAGGTCTTCACTGCATTCAGTTCAGCAGTAGACACTGGAGTGTAGGCACTCATGTATAGGTGTCCTCATGCACACCGAATATCTGTGCTCTCATCTCAGTCACAGGATAGCAGAACCTTTTTGATTGAAAGATACCATTAAGACCATAAAATCCAAACACTAACGCAGTATTACCATCCTTATCATCCCATCTATACATCTTTTAAATACCTCCAGATATCATAGAACCATGACTCAACATAATTGAGTAGCCTGTTCCAATATTTGATAACCCTTTAAGTGAAATAATTCTCACTAATATCCAATCTCAACCTCCCTTGGCACAGACTTCCTCTTGTCCTATTGCTTGTTACTCGGGAGAATAGACCAACTCCCACCTTGCTACAACCTCCTTTCAGATAGTGGAGAGAGCAGTAAGGTTTCCACCAAGTCTCCTTTTCTCAACACTAAACAGCCCCAGATCCCTCAACTGCTCCTCACAGAACTTGAGCTCTAGACCATGATTCTTTTACTTTTGCTTTTTTTTTCCCCTCTTACTCCAGCCATTGGAGAGCAAGTCAATGCAATCAATTAATGTGGTCAGATACCAGAGCAGGAAGGTTGTGGTGTCGCCATCTTAAAGTCATTCGAAACCCAACTAGACATGATCCTGAGCATCCTTTATTGGGCAGCATTCGTTTGAACAGGGAGTTGAACCACGTCTTATCATAAGATCCCTTCCCAGTTCAACTGGTCTGTAGTTTTGTGATGCTCCAGTTAACCTTGCCAGAGGACATTAGTCTGTTGATGAAATCACAGTGGCAGAGAGGAGGCAATACTGGGAGAATAAAATAGGAGGCTTGTTTACATTGGGAATATTAAGCTTTGTTCTGCTCCTATCACATTTAAAGCCGTGATTCTTTATAACACTATTTCCTGCAGTGGGTTTAACACGAAGCCACATAAAGACGTCACACTTCAGCTCCAAACCATGAGGTTACCAACTTCTTAGGAAGAGAGGAGAATTACTACAGACAAATTTGAAATCAAGGTAAAAACTGTAAAAAGTATCAGGAATATGTAAAACTTCTACCTCATAACCATGTGAGGAATTGCAATAGTCCCAATTCATCTGTTTCCTGAGGTAATTTTGGCTTGGTTTTAGATTTTTGTTTTGTTATAGGTTGAGCTGGATTGGGTGGGGGTGTCTGTCGTATTTAGCCAGTGGCAAGCTAGAGGTTTGACCGGCATCAAAAGAGGCATCTCTTCACTGAACGCTCTCAGCTTTTAATGCTGGTTGTAAAAATACACTTCTAATAGGAAAGAAAAACTGACGTACTTTAGTAATCTCTGTCTGGCATTTCATGGGAAATCTCCTTCTGGAGGAACTGTGAAAGTGCAAAGATCGCAATTAATCACTCTGCCTCTTCCTCTGTCTGGTGCTGCAGCAGAAATTGAGTGAAAGCCGCTCTCCTATTCACACTGCAAACACTGCCAGTGTCAACATCTCAGGAGAAAGGTGTGCTCTTCTCAGGTTTAATTTTGGAAGTCTAACAGTTGCTGCAAAGGATTTCACTGCTTGCTTGTTTCGTAAAGAAATGTGACGCTGAGTCTGTAAATCAGATCTCTGATCTGAACTCCAAATCCAAAGCTAGAACAGTAAGAAAAACCACAGAGTTTGTAAGGTGCATAAACTTTGAAGTAAGACCAATAGAGGTTTTTTGAGAGTGACAATTAATAGTATTTGGAGTTGCATCTTCATGGTGTTCTGGAGATAATAAATCAGATTTATTTCTAATAAGATTAGCTTTGGACATCCCCTAACCTGGGATTACATCTACCTTCCACAAGTAACAGGCATTTAGTGCAGAGAATGAGAGAGGAGCTAGATTCAAATAAAATGGAGTAAGTTCTGAGTCCTCAAAAGCTTTTGAAGTGCTCCGACTGCATTATGCTGATGTCGATATTGTGTCACAGCACCACTGCCGCCTACCCAACTATCTGCCGCACGTGCTTACGGCAGCTGGAGTGCCACTCAACCACTTTTGGGGTTCTGCCTTTTTTTTTTAGAACCAGGGACAGACATCTACCAGTAGTATTCCACAATGGAGAAACAGAAGCTTATTTAGGAGAGAAGGTTGCAAAATGTGGCTAGAGAAGCTTTAAAGTTCTTTGTCAGAAACTTAGGTACGATTAATCAGAACAGATTGTCGTTAGTATAAAATTTCTGCTACTTTTATGATAAAATTAATGGAATTAATGGTTTCACTAACATTGAAAATTAATATTTGGCCACCTGGAATGAAGCAGAGTTTGAGTCTTCTTTTTCCTCTGTATTATAAAGCCATTTCTTTGCTGGGAAATGAAAGGCAGTATTTCTATCAACCCAACATTTTGTTACCAAAGGATATTATGATGGCTCGTATTTGTTTTTCATTTCAACATATAGTATCCAAGATTTAACATGACTTTGTCAACTTCCTGTCTACAAATAATTAAATTAGTCTATTTCTCTGTGCAGCTACACAATATAAGTAGTCAAACATTCTCATTGACCAGCCTCTGATTTTGTGAGAGATTCACCATTCCAATGTTTAACTGAAGAGAGGGTACAAAGGGAGAGTAGAAAGAGAAAAAGGACAGATGTTTTCTCACCTGCATTTGCCTAGTTGCATTTCTCATTTGACGGATATCATTAGCCATTTTTTTCCTAAATTACATAATTCTCTGTTATTGGAAATCTGCTTAGATACATTTCTGTAAATAAAGTGGCAAAAAATATTAGAACAGCAACTTGTTTAATGAGTTGCTGCATTTCCTATCAATTAAAACCACTCAGAATTTAGGGTTACCTTCAATAACCAACACAAAACAGATTCTTCTCACTACACAATCATTTTTACTATACTATAATTTTTATATTTCCATTCTGGAACCCTTAAAAGCCTGAACAAGTCCACAGCTTCTATTGAAATTCATTTGTAGTTGACAAACAAATAAAAATAGAACTTATCCAAATTTGAATTATTTGGATTATTTTGAATTTGGCCAAAATTAACTCAAACATGAAGAGGTCAGATTATTCTGTCCATGGGCCAAGTTCCCTCTTGTTGCACTGTACGATAAATAGGTTCTGCACTAGTTGGTTGTTGCTATGCTGTAGGTTCTGAAGAACACAGTCCAACCATAAGGTATTTATGGATCCTTTCCAGCTTGGTCATACCCATACTACAAACTAAGGTCTCTGGAAATAGACACAGTCTTCCAATCTCATTGTTGCTCTTTGTAGAAGCCTTGTTTTGCATCTTACATAGAGAAAGGTCTCGTTTTCCAGCTTGGCTATGACACAACAGCTCAAAACCAGCTGGAAAAAAATTGTACTTTAACTTTCTGTTGTCATGTTGACTTCACAGTTAGCTGTGTTTAAAAATATGTGAATATAGCAAAATTCATTTGAATATTTACCTCCTATACTACTACAATTGAGACACAGTGTCTGAACGTTGGAATACATGGGCATCTTTTTACCTCTTTCCTTACTCCAATTTAAGGACGAGTTTTCTAGACGTTAAAATAAATGGAACAAAACAACAATGGTAAAATGAGGGTGGAAGGCAACAGAAAAAGGACAAGGATTAAACGTTTTAAGCAATGTTTACCATTCTCTATCAAAAAGAAGTGACGGGGAGATTTGTTCTCCTGGTAAATTGTCGTCTGCTCGGAAGTGAGGCATGTAAAGCAGAAGTGCTACAAATGAGAACACAAGTGAAAAAGAACAAACACCAGGGTCTCTCAGAAAAAAACCCAACCCACAACAACCAAAACCCAAAGCCAACAGAACACCCTGCAACTACGAATAAGGTAGTTCTACAAGAAAAACGGAGAACAACTGTTTCTTTAGAGATAAACAAACTAAACGACATGGAAAGAAACATTTGGAAAAGGAACGTGGGAGAAAACAGCCTATAAAGACACAGAAGTCTGAAAGTAAAGAAGTCGAGAAGGGACAGGTATCCTGGGAAGAATAAAGAGACATTCTCGGAGAAGCCAGGGAGCAGGTTAGGAAAGCTAAACCCCTGATATACTTAAATCTAGACAGAGATGTCCAGGGCATCAAGAAAAGCTTTTAGGGGAAACATTCCTGCTTATCCAGGATATGGAGAAGACTGAGGGGCTCTGGGTTTTTGACGTACTCTTAACCAGCAAGTGCTCCAGGCACACTGCCCAAGATACAAAAGGCAAAGACAGGGAGTGTAAAGTGCAAAAGATGATGTTTCAGACTGTCTAAGGAACTCGAAGCAGTACAAGTCATTGGAACTGGATGAGATGCATCTTCAGATCTTGAGACAACTGGCAGATTAAGTCATAAGTCATATTACACGTCATAAGTCATAGCAGTGCAGTGACACCCCCACTGGCTGCAAAAGGTGTAGCATAACCGACCCCCCAGTTTTCAAAAAAGAAACTACAGGCCAGTTGGTCTCACTTCTGTGCCTGGCAAAATCATGGAGCAGGTCGTCCCAGAATCTGCTAGGGCATGTGGAAAGTCAGGAGGTCATTTATGACAGCAAACACAGCTGTATTTTAAGAAGAAATCACGCCTGACAAATGTGGTGGCCTTGTAAGCCAGGGTTACATTTTTGGTGGATAATGGCAGAGCAACTGACATACTCTAGTTTGATTTGCACAAAGCACCTGACACTGTCCTGTACAAAATCCTTAACTGTTAATTGGGAAGATATTAAATTAACGGGCAGACCACTTGACGGATAAGGAAGTGGCTGCATGGTTGCCCTTAAAGTGCTCTACTCATGATCTAAATGTCCAAGTGAAGACCAGTGAAGAATGACATTCCTTAGGAGTGATTGTTGGGACCAGTAATACATAACATATTTGTTGGCACAGGGACAGGTTGGAGGTGACATGTGGTGCAGTTGACGTTCTGCAGGGAAGTGATACCATCCAGAGGCAATCTTGAGGGGTGGGCTAATGTGAACTGCAGGAGGTGCACCAAGGCCAAGTTTAATGTCCTGTTTCTGTGTCATGGCAATCCCAAGCACAGATATGATCTGAATGTCCTAGATGATGAATGAATTCGAAAACTGTGGAGAAATATTCGTGTGTACTGATGTGGGCAATGGTTGATGAGAATCTCAACATGACTGGCAGTGTGCATTCACAGCCAAGAAAGCCAATGGTATCCTGGGCTGTATCAAAAGAAGTGTGGCCAGCAAGTAAAGGGAGGTGATTCTCCTCTTCTTCACTCTCATGAGACCCCACCTGGACGACTGTGTTCAGATCTGGACCCCCAGCCTAAGAATGATACAGTTGGAGCATTTCTGGAGAGGGTTGACCACTTCTGAGCGAGCTGAGAGAGTCGGAGCCATTCAGTCTGGAGAAAGAAGGCTCCATGAGATCTTAGAAGGGCCTTCCAGTACCTAAATGGAGCCTACAAGAAAGCGTGGAAGGGGCATTTTAAAAGGGTTTGTAGTGACAGAATGATGGGAAATGGCTTTAGACTGAGAGAGGGTAGATTTAGATTAGATGTAGAAAAGTTCTTCACTGTTAAGGGTGTTGAGGCACTGGAACAGGCTGCCCAGAGAATTTGCTGCTGTCTCCCTGGATGTGTTCCAGGCCAGATTGGATGTGTCTTTGAGCAACCTAGTCTAAAGGAAGGTGCCTCCACCCATAGCAGGAACAAGATGACTCACAAGCCAAACAATCTGATGATTCAATGATTCTATAACAAAATTCATGTTTGCAGTAGGCAAAAAACGACTGCCTTCCACCCCCCTGCTCTCTCAGCTGGAATCTCAGTTGAGTGATAGTAGTATCACAAAAGATGTAAAGATCGCTCAACAATGCAGCGTGCGGGTTTTGTGATTTGCAAACGTCTTCTTAAATACGTTTTGAAGTGCAGACAGATTGTGTTAGAAGAATAATGGTTGTCCTATGGGGCCTTGGGGCAGCTGAGCTCCTTTGGCCAAAGATACTTCCAGTATAAACGAAGTAATTGGACGTACAATTGTACATTCATAAGACTTTTGTGCAAGTCAGTTGTGATGACAGAAGATTTTATATCTTCCAGAATATCATACATAGTCTTATAAGGTGTAAACAGATATGTGTGAAACAGGGTTATGGGTAAGGTGTACTCTTGACTTGGTTCAGCTAGAGCTGATTTTTTACTATTCTTTGTTTTCAACATTTCTTTTCACAAGAATTGTGTTCTTGCATACAGAAAGCTTTAGGAATATAAATCTAGATGTGGTAATCAATCTACAGATTGAAGTGCTACACTCATTGCTAAATCTGAATTTCATCTTTCTTTGATGGATAGGATTAAAAGCCAGGATAGACTCTTCCACGACACGCAACTTTGAAATATGACTTTTCTTGTGGTGGTGTTTGTATTAAGCTTCCCTTGAAGACATGTTAAGTCAAAAATATGTCTGCAAAACCAATATCCTATGTCTGAATCCTAGCACAGAGCTCATCTAGTTTTTCTTACATGTGATAACAACACTCATTTATAAGAAAGTGAAGAGGGATTAGACAAGCATTTGATATAAAAAAGGCAGATGTCCAGCCCAGTGAAGTACCTCAAGCTTTGTTAAATCCTCTATATGAGACACGCCTCTGCAAGTGGTGCTTTGTGTAATTTTATCTGCACATAAAAGGAGGATGGATCTGTTAAATGTACCTGTTTGTCCACACGTATTAACATCTATCAATCTGTGTAGAAAACAAACCCTTCAGAGTGCCGTCTTCTCTGATCAGATTGTGATGAAGTCTCTTAAAATAAAGAATAATTTCTCAGTCTTGTCTTTATCCTGCCCATATCATTAAGCCCTATAGCCACAACAGAGTGAATTAAGAGTAACTCCAGGAGACTTTAAGACACGTGAATTTAAGATTGGAACCTAATGTTCTTTAGGACTCAACCCTCAATGAATAAATGAATGGAAATGCCAAGTTCAAATAAGAAATGGTAAATGAAAAGAGTTCAAAGCTTTTAAACAGAAAATAATGAATTACAAATTGAAGTGTTTGGTTTGGTGTGTTTATTTACTTACATTAAGAATGGCCATAAAACAACTGAGCCACAGCACACTGTATGTGTTGATAACCTTCGAATAAGGCTGCTGTCACGGGGAAGAAAAGGAGGAGAAATATAATGTGAAAATATTTCCATCAAGTTTTTACTTGAACTGCTTTCTGTAATTAAACTGTAAATAAATGAGCAAAACCAGAACATTATTTAAAGGCATATTATGAAGGCAACATTCAGGGAATTCTTTCAAATAATAATACACAGAATATTTTTTAATGTGCTGATACAAGTATTCGCCCCGGAAATCCAACAGTAAGAACTGACAACTTTTGAAAGGCGTAGAGATAAATCAATATGCCCAAGTGTGTCAGCAAAACAGACCAAATCTGAGTTTCTGAATGACGTGAAGCCCAGTAAGTGCTACATGAATATACATAAGTATGAAACTGTACACTAAAATACTACTTGTTCAAGACATTCAGTTAAATTTCTTCAATAATACAAAGATGATGAAAACTGTGATGTGACTCCTAGTAATTCACACGAGGAAAACAAGAAGTAAATTCCACCATCAATAGCTCATCAAATTAGCCTGTTAAATTCTGTAGCTAGATGTGACTAAAAATGAATGTGGTTTTGCATGTACCTACATATTCTGTGCAGGATTTCCCTTCAATTTTTACCACATTAATCCTTTAGTCATCGAACATCTTCCTGTCTGTGCACGAGTTATGCTCCTGCTTGGGTTGTAGCCATCATTCTAGCTGTTGTTGGCTGGTGCCAGACATCCCACCTTGTACATCTTGGTCCTGTTGCTTTCAGCAGCTTTGTGATTGTTCGCTTGAGGAAAACTGGGATATTATTTATTTTATAAATTGTCTTCCATTTGAAGAGACAATGATTCCTAGGAAGTATTAGATCACGTCAAGCAGGCTTATGAGGCACAGAGAAGGAATCTATTGTATAGGGGTTTTTTACGGGCAGCCAGCAAAGCTGATTCATCTCAGTTTTGTTTTAGCTTGAGAACAACAGAGAAGCATTCCCTGGGTAGAGATGAGACTAGACAAATCTACCAGGTGGAAGCAAGAGAAATGTTATGTACTCCTCACATGTAATAAAACATTGCTATGTCAGAGAGATACTTTAAGCCAGCCAAAGAGGATCCTCAAAAAACTGCTGATTCCTTGTTTCCATCTGAAGCCGGGATGACCTCAGCAGCCTTGTACAGAGCCTGGTGTTTCTAACTTGCTTATTGTGACGACGAAGATGTATGGCAGCTACACAACACTGAAGTGGTTGACATCCTGTGAACTGCCAAACAGTTAAGTGACAAAAAATTACGAACTAAAAACTCCTGCATTTAACATTTGTGGTAAAAATTACACTGACCCTATTTTCGACTCTAACATCTTCCTTTGAGCCTGTAGTTGACTATTGGAAATCCAGACTTTCTGTATCACTTACAGAAGCTTAACTGCAAAAAGCACTTTCCCCTTCTTGAAATAATTCTTAAAATTTCATATATTTTTCGCAACTTATTTTCCCTTTATGATAGCCCTGGTCTCATTACACTAATAAATATTTTATTTCTCCCGCTCTGTTCTTAATTTGTTCTTAATTTGGTTTTTGATCCACCTGAAGTACAGATAAGGGCAAACAGCCACAGAATTGCTATCCACCCTCTTACCAGCCAGAGATGTGCACCCACATGCAGCGTGGCAGCAGAGCTCCTCTGAGAGATGGGGTGCCTTGGCTGTGGTTTGGCATTTCAGGCTCAATTTCGTTCTTGTCCTGCCTGCTTCAAGGATAAGCAGAATGCCCTCAATCTGCCGCCATCTCCACCAAAAGTCTTGCTGTTCTCTTTGTCTAAAATCAGAACTGCTGCGAGACTTACACATTGTTTTAAAACACTTCAGTTCTATGCCAGGAGAAATTATTAGTGTTCTGAGCTTTGTTCATCATAAACCTTGAGAAAAGGGCTTAATACAGCAGCAGGCAATTTTATACACAGCTGAGAGGAAATATAATCAGGTATTATTGCTGCCTGCTTCTGAAGGATGGTGGCTTCTCATAGCATCGTAGATAAGTCTGAGAGAGATGAATTGATGGAAGAAAGTCGAAGGTGAACAATTAACAGATTTATTAGAACAATGAATGGGTTTATTAGACTCTATCCTTTTGCATCCCCATTAAGAGAACAACATATTACATTGAACATCTATATCTTAATCTCAGCAGTCCAATGAATCAGACAAAGAAAATATCAGCAGAGAAGGAGTAATTCACAGCGTGCCACACCATATTCCAAGCTTGTCCACTGCGACCTCTACTCAGAGCAATAACAAAGAACCCTCCATCAGAGAAGTGTCAGTTTTATTTGTATTGATCCTAAAATCACTTTTTGAGCTGTTTGCACTTCAGACTGAGTGTCAGTCAAGAAGAGGAAAGCAAATGTTCACGGAAGTGGCACATTTCCAATATTTTTACAGAAAGGCAGGAGTGAGAAAGAGAATATTAGGATAAATTTCACAGCAAGAAAAATATCAAATGGGATAATTCTTACCACAATCCGCCATGCAGTTATTAATGAGGTCAGTCACATTTCTGCTCCGGTCTGTGACCTTTGCAGATCTCATGTACAGGTCAGACATATCTTCTCCAAAGGTGCATTAGCAATGCAGAATTAGCAATTTAATGGGTAATACTACTCTGCCGTGGATCAGAAAATAAAGTGATGAAGCAGTGGGACAGTGACTTCTTTGGGGTTTTTCCCCAGATAAAATCTGTGCAGCTGATTCCCCCTAACATTTGTAGCCATTAAAGTTTCCACAGAATGCAACAGTAGTGAACAGGCTCCTGATTCTTTAATTGGGTAGCTCCTGTTGCAAATACATTTCCCCTGGTTTACAATTGGGTATCTTGATCTTCATTCCTGGTCCTGAGTCTTGCAAGAAAATATCTCCAGGGTAATGATAGGTGCTGCTAAAGTAGTGGCATGACTTCATGTAAGACAGAAGCAAATGCAACAGTTATGGTGTATTAAATCAGCGATGCCTCCTTCCAAAGGTTGGGAAGGTCCTGCACAGAGACTACTCTTTTCCATTCTCCACCACTATGTTTGCCCCTGTTTCCTCGATGAGAAGCAGTGTGGGAGAAATTCCTTTAATGGATAAATGAGTGAGAACCATTACAGAATTAGAAAATCTTACAAAGCTTGCAAATTAATTGTGGATAGTTCCTGTAATAAGACACAAATATTTCCTAGTAAAGAGATGGGTGGGACAGATATGTTTAGGATTTTCAGCAAGGTGGAATGGTCTTGCTGAGGTAACACTGGCTAAGACTTTTAGAAGTTTCAAAGAAACTACCTAAAGTTCTGTGGGCTTTTTGTATTGTCTGATAAACTCACTCTTTTCTTCTGTTCTGTCTTTACAGACGATAAATGCTGTTTTATTGTACAACAATATTTCATTTCCTTCATCTTTTCTTAATCTGTACATTTTCCCTGGATGTTTGGGTCATATTTGTATGAAAATGGAGCTAATCTTTGCTGGAAACTCTACGATTCTTGCATAGTGGGAGAGGCACAAACAAAATGTCAGGTTTTATTTCCATAAAGCCGTAGTTTAATTATTCAATTGAGCACCTTTCAGTTAATGGTAAGTTTGTTTCAGTTTAGTTTACGTTAACATTTTGTTTTAATTTGTTGCCTGCTTTCCAGTAAAAGATACATTAAAAAATATACATTAAAAGATACATTAAAAGATACATTAAAAAAATACATTAAAATTTGTATGCACCTAATTTCACATAAGATTTCCAGATAAAACAAGCTAAAGTTATTATTATTCATTTTATGACAGTTAGCTGTAGAGAAAAAGACAGCATCAAGAACTGCTGAATGAGGAATGGAGAGAAGAACTAAAACAGAACAGAAAACTCTTAATATATGAAACTGATGAATATATGTAAATCACTGGTGCCCTCATGTTTTGGAAACCTCATAGAGTTCTGGTCACCTCATATGAAATGCTGCTGGGAGGCTGGAAGTCATACAATTCTTCTCTATGTAAATATCAAAGTAATGAAGACTCAAGCTCAGACAAGAGATGACTGAGACATAACAGATCTGTAAAAAATGAATAATATGGAACAGGTACTATTATGGTGGCTTTGATGACATGAAAATGAGAGCATCAAATGGAATTACAATGAGAATTGTCTGAAATACCTTTGTCATTCAATACTTAAATGGATTTTTGAATCTATGGCTACAGGATGCTTTCTGGATGCTAAGAGGATAAATAGATTCAAAAGCTGATTAGGCAAGCTAACGGAGGAAATCTCCAGCAAAGACTGCAGAATCACAGAATACCATTGGTTGGAAGAGACTTTTAAGATTGTCAAGTGCAACCTTCAACTCAGCCTATCAGACCCCTCAGTGCTATGTTTATATGTCTTTTAAATACCTCCAGGGGTGGTGACTCCACCACTGCACTGGGCAGCCTGTTCCAATGTTTGATAACCCTTTAGGTGAGCTAATTCTTCCTAATGTCCAGCCTAAACCTACCCTGGTGCAGCTTGCAGCCATGTCCACTGGTCTTGTTGCTTATCACCAGGGAAAAGAGGCTGTCCCTCTCTTCCTTCCAATCTTCTTTCAGGTAGTTATAAAGAGCCACAAGTTCAACCCCCAGCATCCTTTTCTCTAGGCTAAACAGACCCCATTCCCTCAACCACTTCTCATAGAACTAGTGCTCTAGATCCTTCACTAGTCTTGTTGCCCTTTGCTGGACATACTGTAGCACTTCTATTTCAGGCGTTGGGGTAGGCTGCCTAGGGTGGAATCACCATTCCTGGATGTGTTTAAAAGTTGTGTAGATATGGGACATGGTTTTACAGTGGGCTTGGTACGGTTAGGTTAATGGTTGAACTTGATGATCTTAAAGGTCCTTTCCAACCTAAATGATTCTATGATTGTATGATTCCATGTCCTCCTTCTAATGAGTGGAACAGAACTGAACACAATATTCACGGTGTGGCCTCACTTGTGCTGAGTATATGTGGTCTGATTACAGCCTCTGGCTCTAGTTCAGGAGGTTTTGAACCAGAGAAAGCCAGAAGCTGCAAGAACATAAGCAAGGAAAGTACAACTGTGAGCATACAGTTGACTTAGTCTAGGTGATCCTGCTGTTGCAGGCGGATTGGACTAGATGATCTTTTGAGGTCCCTTCCAATCCGTTATGATTCTATGATTCTGTGATTCATACTTTATTCTTATACTCAATCCCTGAACATCTGCTGGCCACCAGTAAAGATGAGCTTCTGGACTGATGTAGCACTGCTACTCTTTTCCTGACAAAAGACAGATAGGTACTCTGAGGATTTTATTATGGAGACTTACTTCTGGCATTAAAACTTAAGTGATAACCCAACACTGATAAAGTAAAGCTTGCTGACCCGAATGCTCTTTAAGTGAGACAATTAAAAATAGCAGTTATGTGCTGGTTTTATTCCATTCTAAGCAGAAAGCATCAAAGAAAAGTGACAAAATCCTGGAGATTAGCTCTAATTCCTTCAGAGGAAAGAAAAAGTGGATCTAGGTGTCTTATTCCTCAGACAGAGTCTCTAAGCAGGGAGCTAATGGTAGTAGAAATGTTATGTGTGGTGAGTGTAAGGCTTGCTATAGTAAGTTATGGCATGAATAACACAGTCAGAGACACAACTGCGTCATGGACCCCAGGGGAAACAAGTGAAGAAAAAGCCAGGGCTGCTCAGATGCCAAAATTCACTTTCCTAGTAATGTCACTGCTGACAGCAGTCCTTTACATGCTTGAAGTACTTCCAAGGACAAGCACTGGTGTAAACAGAACTCTGCTTCTGAATGCAAAGGCAAAGAATGTACAGCTATCACAAAGCCTCCTAACACATTTAGGATGGGGTGGGTGACAGCAATGCCTTACCCATCTTCTTCAGTCTCCACTCCCAATCACTGTCTGAAGTTGGTCTGAATTCAGCCAACTTAATTTTAGGTCAATGAGACAGAAGTTTCTTTAAATAGAAGTTTGATCCTGCTATTGCCTTTGCAAAATCAACCCCAAGTCACTGATCCTCCTACTAACTCAGTGAAGCACCGTTATGAATTGGTAAAACAAGATAAAGAAAAGGAATTGAAAAACATTGCACCATGAACTTTTATTCAAGAGATGTTAAAAATGTCCTGACCTTTTAAGCTGTAATTTTATTACACCCAGATTGGAGGCTATTTTTATATCACTACAAACAAATTTATATCACTAAAAGCTAGATCAGTGGCTCTCAGTCTTCAATGCATCGGGATGACACTTTTAAGCTTTGATTTCTGCCCATGAGTTCATATCTTCATGTAGCAGATAATATGACTTGACATTCTGTAAACTCATCTATAAGCTTCCATATCCCACGACAGAGCTAAGTTCCAACTACACCATCACTATTCATTTGGGAGTTGGCAGTCACGTCTTAAAAACAAAGGCACGGCAACAAATAATACCCAGCAAAGATACACTTCCAACTGGCCAAGGTACACAAGCCTTGAGAGAAAATATCCCAGCCTAAGACATCAAACACTGCAAGAATAAAAATAAAGTAGATCAAAATACAATTTAACAGTTACAGATTCGTAATTCTAATTACCTGAGACAGATCCTATGATGTCAAAAGTTTTGTGAATTGCAACTCATCCTGTCTACCTAGAAGTGTAAAATATTTGTTGCATACATCCAAGTATCTAATATATAGACGAGAAAGACTCTTAAAAATCATATAAAGACACAATACTTCTCTGTTTTGTATTTGGAGCAGAAGACTGTCACTGGAGCTGACCACTGCGTTACAGGATCTGAGTTGCTCTAATCTGATGGCTTTTTCCGTACCCTAGTTACAAGTCAGTAAACGCTGTTCTTCGTCTCAGTGCTCCACGAATCTTAGAAACCAAAGGAGCTACCTAGACACCTTTAAGAGACGTCTCAAAGTAGCAACACCATTTGTTCATGGTGGAAATATCTGCTCTCTGATGGGTTATCTTGGTGTTGTGCTGCCAGGTCTAATCACACAAAAGTACCGTTTATGGACCCGCTGAACACAGAAGTCCGAGAAGGTTGTCCTAAATGGTTTTAATATCTCAGTTTTCATACTGACTTCTTTGTGGAAGGCACTATGATCTATGGTTGTCTGTGCTTCAAAGGAGGTTAAATACTATGAAGACAAAGAATTTTTACTGCAGACAATGTGGATTATACATATGCACCACCGTCCATTTTACTCACGTCCAACGAATTTCCAGATCTTATCAGAACTAAGAAACAAAGTTCAACTTCCATCAATGTTCTTGATGGAAGTGGTGAGAAATACCATAATTAGTATCTTCTGTAAATACCAGTATGTGTGGGTACATGAATGTTACTCCAAACACACACAGACCTTGGACACAAAACACTGAGCTGCAGGTCCAGTCTGGAATGCCCTTCATTATGTCTTTAAAAACTTCTGAAGATTTTGTTTGCAAGGATACCAAAAACTAAACTCTGACATCTTGCAGTGCCATAATGTCAACGTTGCAACACTGATTTAGCTGCAGTTAGTTTCCACGTCAGTACAGACGTGAAAGTTGAGAGTGGAGCTGTGCAACAGGAGATCTCTTGTGCTGCATATGGAAGGTATGATTTTTACTGAATATAAGAAATTGGCTCATGGAAGGACACCAAGTAATTTCAAACACAAATGGAAACGTGACTGAATAGACAGATTACATATCCAGAGACAGTTCAAAGATAATACAAGGGAGTTCTTGGCCACTGAGAACCAGATTTTTAGTAATTTACTGCTTGCCTTGCAAGTATATGATGAATGATACTTCGTTCCTGATCTCCAGTTATCCAGACTGGAGCCCACTGTAGTGTATCGTGTTTAACTGGAAATGAAGTAATGAATGTAGATGATCACAGAATCACAGAATCACAGAATCATCATGGCTGGAAAGGACCTCCAGGGTCATCAAGTCCAACCTTTATCCTA
>JAOXOE010000001.1:110257900-110276216 GCA_028565055.1 Phoeniculus purpureus
ACAATCACCTTCCTACTCCTACTGGTCACACCGTTTCTGATACAGGCCAGGATGCCATTGGCCTTCTTGGCCACCTGTGCACACTGCTGGCTCATGTTCAGCTGGCTGTCGATGGACATGACAATGACCACTCTGTGGTTCAGCTCTACTGTGGAGCTGTGTTGTATATCGAATGCATACCTAGGGGGCTTCAGCTATTCTGTACTATGGTTTAATGTCTGACCGAGGGATCAGAGGCTCTAATTCATTATATCAGTCGTCCTAGTGGGCTGGATTTAGGTTATCCATCTATAAGCTGGAGATGGAAAACAGAAAGATTTTCAGAAGTATAAAAATAAAAAAGCAAAACCATTTCTTCTAAAGACGACTTTGCTTATGCTGCTTTTCCTAATGTCTCCTGCACAATACCATTTTTTAATGCATTTGTCAGAATAATACTCTGATTTCCACAGTTTGTGCAATAAAGGCTTATTTACATTAGTCAGAGATATGAAGCATTTCATGCAAAACACCCTAATTAAAAGCTGCTACGTTATTTCTTGATCCCAATGGCATCGTTTAGCTGGAAATACGTATCCCAAAGATTGTGCTGCCAAATTATCTTTTCAATTATAGCTGAACACCTAAACTGAACATAAAAAAGACAGAGAATAATTTTTCCTCAGGTATCCTGGAATTGTTAATATTGCCTATCTTGTACTGATGTAGTGGACAATATCTTCGCTGCACAGACGAGGCAAAAAATAACAGATGGTGGCAAGCTGCTTCAGTAGGACAAAATGTTATGAACCCAAATGATGACCTGGACAAACATTAAAAACACCTGAGCATAAAACCTCTTTACTGGTAAAACACATATGTGATTGTGTGATGTTCAGTCGATTAATAATCCTATCTCTGCACTTGTAAAGATTTCTCTGTTAAAGGTACTGGACAATGTTTAATGTACTGCTTGTAGAACTGACGTCTTATACACACTGACACCTTTTGTTGCTTGTTTGCTTCAAATAAAAGAACAATTAATTTTCAAACAGTATCTTTGCCACTAATACCCCAGGTGATGATGGATTCAAATTGAACTATTGCCTTCCCAACTGAATGATTTAAGTGTTCACGGCAAAATTCATAAGAACAATTGAGAACATCTACAGGCATGCCTTAGTTAACCTTGATTCCTTTATAGACAGTGAAAGAAACTATGCCTTTTACCATGCAATTAGCTTGAACAAATCCAGTTGACTTACCTGTGATGAGATGAATTGTGCTCTACAAATGATGAAAAGGACAGTACATCGTGACCAGCTCAAACTCTAGACAGTTATGTTTAGAAAGATGAATCCCAGCCCCGAAGCCTCTAAGAATGGGATTTACCAGCTATGACTAAATAATTAACCCAAACCTTTCTTAGCAGTGTAAATCACTGTAGTCAGTGTCGTTTTAAGCATGATTCATTTCGTCCTTTTGTAGATGTCTAAAATAGAGCCATAGACATGTTGGATAAAAGGTACCTTTGGGGTATTGCCTGGTCCAACCGGTGCTTCTGACCTGGTCTCTCAACAGCACTTGGTCAAATTAACTATATCTTCGTCCAGGTAAGTATTGAAAAGATTTCACCAGCTCTCTGAGCAACCTGGTTCATCACCACCACTGCATTGCTCTGCTACTGCTTTTGTTTTTCACAGTGTCCAACATGAACCACAGGTTTTGTCACCATTGTCCCTTCTTCCAGACCTTCAGTACTGCGTTCAGGTGTAGGTCCCTTTCGTAAGAGGGGCACTGAAGTGGTGGAGAGGGGACACAGGCCATCTACCAGGCTGGTAAAGGATATGGAACATGCGTTGTATGAGGAATGTTTAACCTGGAGAAGAGGAGATTGAGGGGAGACATTATTGCTCTCTACAACTACTTGAAAGGAGAAGGTATGAGGAGTGTTTACTCTGGAGAAGAGGAGATTAAGGGGAGACATTGCTCTCTACAACTACTTGAAAGGAGATTGTAGGGAGGTGGAAGTTGGTCTGTTCTCCCTAGTGGCCAGTAATAGGACAATAGCCTTACGCTGTGTCAGGGGAGGTTCAGGTTGGATGTCAGGAAGAATTTCTTTACTGAAATGATTGTCAGGCATTGGACCAGCCTGCCCAGGAAGGTTGTTTGGTTGCCATCTTTGGAAGTGTTTAAGAGAAGGGTGTGTTGAAGAACATGGTTTAGAGGTGATGATAATGCTAGGAAAACATTGGACTCAATGACCTTGAAGGTCTCTTTGAGCCAAAACTCTTCTATGTTTCTATTATTCTATAATTTCCACAATCCCCAGATGCCTTTCAGGAAACCTGTTAGTCATCCAGTAGGTTCCTACCCTATACCACAGACTTGGCAAGGCTAGTTGTTGAACTTCTTGAGGTTCCTGTCAAGTATCAGTCCTGAGAGTTGTTAATAGAAGCTTTCACCACTGGATGCAAGCCAGGCTGGAAATGAATGTGCATTTTCCTTTGACTGCAACAGGTGGACAATCTTTAATCTGTTTACCAACTTGTTGATCTAGCCAATACTTTCTCATTTTCCAAATAAGAAGAGAGAAGATGTTCAAAACTGTAATAAATTCATGTATATGTATAATTAAAAAAAATATATATGACACCATTCATCCCTATCCACATAGCTGAGTGTTTCATTCTTGCCTTTCACACTGAGCAAGCATGACTGAATCTTTGTAAATCCATCTTAAACGTTCTCTATCGCTGCCTTCTCCTTCACGCCCTTGGAAATGAACTCAAAATGGAACTGACTTATAAAGTTGGGTCCTCTTCTCTTTACCATTATTTTTCACAGTATCACAGTATTACCAGGGTTGGAAGGGACCTAATAGATCATCAAGTCCAACCCTTTTCATCTTGATTACATCTCTTTGTAACAAGCAGTCTTCTTAAATGAGTTACCAACCATAGCTGAGGTGGCACCACCATCTGCTCCATCAGGTTTAGTATGACGGATGCTTCCTAGCCTAGCACAACAGCCCCTGACCAAAAGGTGACTGGTGAGAAGTCTTCCATGTGTTGAAGAACAATGGGCTGTTGTTCACCCAGCAGAAGAAAATTTCAACTTGCTTCATATAAGAAAACTGAGTAACAGTCATGGCAGTGCAGGGAAGTGGCTTAATATTCAGTAATAACTCATATTAGAAACCAACTTTGTTGACTAGAAAGGAAAACAGAAGCGTGTCATTTGTAACAAGTCCCAACATTTGAATTGCTTGAAAAAATTGTGTTTGGGCTATAAATTGTATCTAATTTTAAGTTATAATAACGCTACAATTATGGTGATATACTAATAATTGTTAATGTAAGTTTCATGTTAATGATTTGTGTAGGTAATCAGAATTAGACACCCTAATGTATTGGTCTCAATGTGTGTAAGAATATCTTGGAGAATGAATATGTACAGCAGATAAAATGAGGCATTTCTAAAGGAGTGATTCTTCAGAGCTTTCCCCAGGGCAGTTTTTATTCATACCAGACCACCCGCTTCTGCTAGGCCATGTGAAAAGGAGAAAGGATAACAAGCTGAAACCCTACTGGAAAACAGACACTTTAATTTTGGTGATAAAGAATGTTAACTCACACCCCTACTTCTGCTGAATTAAATCTCAGACCTTCTTCAATAATCTCAAAATGACTGTTCAGAGATGAGCCCAGTGAGATTAAAAAGCATTAATTGGGTCTCATCAAACTAATGTTATATGACAGTTAATACTCTTGCTTTGCCAGCAGCATCTCTTGAAGATCTAGTCACAGCACACTGAAAATCATACAGAAGACTTTCTAGTACTGTGACTTCCATTAGAGATGATAGATAAGTCAACACATCCACCTGTCTGTCAGGAGATAGAGGCTCAGACTCCTTCTGAGTAAGTAGCATCATCACTGAGCATTTTGTTAGGTAAATAACAAACTCACAGTCTTCTCTACCAAAGTCTCACCTAAACACGCAATTCCCTGCACACTCACTGAAGCAAGGACTTCCCAAAGAGATATAACACTCACTAAGATGCAATGCTGTCTTAATGTTTTCTAAACCGTATGGATATACAAAATGAAGAGAGAGAGAGTTTTCTGAGCATAGTCAGTAAAAAAAACTCCAGGGAAATAGGAGTCTCAAATCCCCATTTTAAATCAAGAAACAGGAAGAACATTCCAATCAGAGCAAACTGAACAGAAACCAGTTGGATGCTTTTCCCGTATTGGTTTTTGATGTCTATCCAAGAAGCAGAGGGGTTGGAAACTATGAAATTTTAAAAATGAGGAAAAACCTGTCAATACTGTAAAAAACACAAACCTTAGTACCTCTGATGCAGGTAAAACCACTTTTCATCTTCCTTAGAAAGATGCAGAACGTTGCATTTGATTTGATAATGTCCTTTTAATTGTCTGTGCTATGTTGATATCACGCTGTGTTTTAATATTTCATAAGACATAGCTGTTTTATGTAGTATGTGAGTTCTTGTACTCCAAGGGTAGCTTAAGGCTGTTTATGCAGAAATATGACTAATACAGCCCTTATCTGACACCACGGGTGCCTGCTGAGGCACTGTTGTGGCAGAACAGAAAAGAAAAGGATATATGTTAAATATAGAATTGGAGACCAAAATTCATCACTTCTTTAAAATTGGAATTTTTCTTCTGATTTGCCTTTTGGTAAATTTTGTTTGAAATAGATTTACTGGAAAATTCCTAATCTACACTTATACTGGATTTTGTGGCAAGGGCTTGGTAGCGGTAAGGCTATAGGGGTGGCTTCTGTAAAAAGCTTCTTGAAGCTGCCGCTATGTTCAATAGGACCAGCGCAAACCAGCTCCAGGTGGGACCCACTGCTGGCCAAGGCTGAACCAGTCAGGAATGGTGATAGCACTGTCGAGTTCCAATCCGAAGCCCACAGATATTTGATTCAATTAGATCCCAAGGGTGAAACTAAGACACAAACGAGGTTAGATGACATCCACCAGTTGCCTTTAATTGATAAGGGGAGAGCAGAAGGGGCGTGGGATGGGGGCTAGAAAGAGCAATAGGAGAGTCAGAAAAGAAAAAGGGTAGGAAGATAAAGGAAGTAAGCAAAGAGCAGGGAAAGTCACTGCCATGGGCCTTCGCGGTGTCCCATGAGGTCCATCTTCAGGTGGTCCTTGGCAGTGGACATCACGCCATTGGTCTGCAGTGGGGTCTTTTATGTGGAGTACGCCATCCATGTGCATCAGGGGGCATTCAGGTCGGCCTGGATTCCAAGAGGTGTTTTGCATATGCATGAGGTGGGGGTGTCCATGCATGCATATTTATGAGGGGGGCTGGTCATGAAGCTGCTGTCTCATACTTCCAAGACAGAGTGAAAACTGCTGTGTCATAGCTTCAGTTGCTTGTGCCTTGGGAGCTGTAGTGTCTGATAAACATCCAGCTGGTGGCTGCTCCTCAGGGTTCAGCAAGTTGGTGTGTCTCACTCACCAAGCAGCTTTGAGACAGAGTCCCCCTTAGTTTAATTCAGTTCATCCTATAGCACCTCTGCGATAACATTTGAGTAAAGGAAAACAACTGGGCAGTTGCAGACAGGAGAAGAGACTGAGAATGTCTGAGAGCCACAACTCTGCAGACAGCAAGGTCAATGAAGAACAAGGGGGAGGAGGTGCTGCAGGTATTGATGCAGATTCCCCTGCAGACCATGATGAAGAGCAGGCAGCCCCAGTCCCTGCAGCCTATGGAGGTTGATGGTGAAACAGCTCACGGAGAACCCCCTGCTGTGTTTGTTTTCAATTCTTTTGTTTCATTAAAGCTGAGTTTTTAGGTGGCTGTGTGGAAATAAAATGGTAAGAGTTATTATTAAAGAGAAACGATATGCAGCTTGCTTTGATCCTTATCCTCTGATAGTTTCTTCACTGAGATTTATGTGACATGGATAAACGCTTCTTCATTTTCTCTCTGCCTCGGGGCTTGGCAAGTGTCCTGAAAATGCAGCATGCTTTTGAACACTAACATTTAAAGTTAGACTGGACAAAACACGAAAGAAAATATTGTCAAAAAATCTTCTATCCCAAGGTCCATTGATAAAAAGCAGTGCGAGAACAGCCAGGTGTTATTTGTTGATGGAGACAGGAGCAAGGACTGTGATAAAGCTACAGGCTTTTCTAACCCCCGATTCTGAATCTTCTGTAGATACTGCTCATTTGACAGTTGTAGGAAATTCATTGCCCCTTTCCCCACTGAGCCAAAAGACCAAGCAGCTTGCTGCAGCCTGCTGCAGGAGGAATTATCCACAGAAAAATAAAAGCAGGCGTTAAGCACGGAAAAGAAGGAAGGATAAGGAAGTGTACAAATTAGCCGCGTGCGTTCACAGCTCTGACTCAAATCATAGGATCACAGGATGTTGGGGGTTGGAAGGGACCCAAAGAGATCATCCACTCTGTTGAAGGCATGGCCATAGTTTACAAATATTCAATTCCATACTCTGATGAGGAAGACACAAATCAATATTGGCACTGAGGGTTGGCACTGAGGGATGAATAGCCGCTAATCTTTACATCTACGTACACAAACCAAGTAATCAGGAACGAGAAGCACTGCACTTAAACACTGCCTGATGAGTACTCACAATTTAGAACATACCAGAACTAAGGTATCAGGAGTTAACCCCAGTTTGACACTCCACGTTAATGTGTTATGATAACAGCTTCTGCATGACCGCGTTGTGTTTTGTTAATCGCTGGTGCCTGATTAGAACAACCAGGCACAGAAGAGATGAAAAGCCCCTTCTGGCATGTGTGTGTCTTGCCCAGCACTACAAAAGAACCCTCTGATAAAATTCACTTTCCTTGGGAAGCATCCAGAAAACCAGTTATTATATCTTCCTTCTTTCAGCTCCTGCTTCATTAGCTGTGTAACTTCTCTTTCTGAAAAAATTCACACCGGTATCCTACAGTCAACAACCTCTTTCATTATAAGACCTGATTTGCAGTCTGTGAACTGAACGAGGAAAGAATGCTGTGGGAAAAAAAAGCTCGTGCTAATGCAATTATAGATGGTAATAGTTACATCTAAGGCAGACTAATTAAGGCTGCATAGGCAACCTTAATTCTGACATTTTTCTAACTTCTGAGTAATTGACCTTGCAATCTCAATACTCCTTGTGCATCAATTATAATTAGCTTTTAAAAACATGAAAAAAACCTCACTGTTGTTAAGGCAGAAGAAAAGTGGAGATATCTTCTTCTCTGGATCCAAACCGTGCTCTTCTGAGAATCCATTCCTTCAATACTATTCAGAAGGCTCCAAGGGGAGCTACCACAGGCTTGGTCTCATTAGTCATGGGGCAGTAACTAGAAAGGGGAATGTTCATCAGCACTAGGAGGTTTCCCAGATAACTGATGTCAGGAGGGGATTGAAGACGCCCGAGGGCAGTCCGGGCTTGACACTACTGTTGTCAGGTTCTGGTGCTCCTGCTTTGTCTCTGTAGATCTTTGTTTCAACTGGACTCATTTCCTTCCCCTGCAATAGCTTTAGTGGTTTTTTTCTCCTCCTCCTTGATCCTTGAACCTCTTATTCTGAGGTGTGGAGTGTTTGGTTCTTACAGCATGCGGAACCTTTGAAAAACGAACCATGAACCTATCTGAAGCTTTCGCTGAAGTACAGGTTTGAGGGAAGGTTTTTGTATTCAACATCTTTATTGATGACCTGAATGAGGAGATCAAATCTACTGTTAGTAAATTCACAGATGACACCAATGTTATCTGTGGTGTCCTTGACCACAGATGGGGGTCATCTGTCACATGGGGGGAGTGTTGCTCTGCTGCAGGGGAGGAAGATGTTGCAGAGAGATCTGGACAGGCTGGGTCAGTGGGCAGAGGCCAACGAAATGAGGTTTAACAGGCCCAAGTGCAAGGTCCTACCTTTTGGCCACAACAACCCCCTGCAGCTACAGACTGGGGGGTGAGTGGCTGGAGAGTGACCTGGCAGAGTGGGACCTGGGAGTACTGGTTGACAAGCTGGTTGAACAGGAGCCAGCAATGTACCCAGGTGCCATGAAATGCCAATGGCATCCTGGCTTGTGTCAGGAGTAGTGTGGCCAGCAGGACTAAAAATGTAATTATCTGCCTGTACTGGGCGCTGGTGAAGCCTTCCTTTGAGAACTGGGGGCAGTTCTGGGCCCCTCACGTCAAGAAAGTGATGGAGGTGCTACAGCGGGTCCAGAGGAGAGTGACGAAGCTGGTAAAGGGACTAAAGGAAAAGTCTGATGAGGAGAGGCTGAGGGAGCTGGGGGTGTTTAACCTGCAGAAGGGGAGACTCAGGGAGGACCTTACCACTCTCTACAACTACCTGAAGGGAGGTTGTAGACAAGTGGGGGTCAGGCTCTTTTCCCAGGCAAGTAGTGATAGGATGAGAGGGCATGACTGAAGCTGCACCTGGAGAGATTCAGATTGCATGTCAGGAAGCACTTCTTCACCCAAAGTGTGATCAGACATTGGAATGGACTTCCCAGGGAGGGGATGGAGTCCCCGTGCCTGGAGGCATTTAAGAAAAGACTGGATCTAGCACTTAGTGCCGTGGTCTAGCTGATGTGATGACGTTAAGTCATAGGCTGGGCTTGATGCTCTTAGAGGTCTCTTCCAGCCTCCACAGCTCCGTAATTCCGTGATTCTGTATGGCTCAGCACTGGTCCACTTTCACACAGACTGTGGAAGAGAGAAACACAATGCCAGTTGCCAAAACATGAAAACCTTGCCTGTTAAGTAGTCACAATAACGCTTTTCTTACTAGTGTTTTTAATATGACCTTGTAATATTCTCTCTCCAATCTCATCGTGAGGATCTCTTTACTTGTGCTTCATTTTATCTCACCACATAGACGAGTTCCTGGTGGTGATGGTAGATCTTGTTTCAGCCTAATTTCTACTTGAATTCTTTTGCTTGTCTGGGGGAGGAGAAAAATCAATATTTCTTTTCACTTTTGCTGCTACGTGCTAACACGGTGGAATAAACCTTGACCTAACCGAAGTCACGTAGGGTTTTCGAGTTACTACAGAGAGTCCAGGCCTAAGGAATTACATCAACAAATAGAATCTGTTTTGTCCAAACTCACTTTCTGAGAGAAAAATAAAATAAAAGTGCCATTCTGGAACCCTGCTGGAGGCTCAGTTTGATTTTAATGTTATAATGCTAAGGAAAAAACGCCACCAGAAGCCATCACATTCTCAAGTGATACAGACAAGATACTCCTAATACAGCATCAGAATTCTTTACCAGATGCTGCCCAGGGACAACACTGACTTAGAATTTATGAATATAAACAGCCAATAAATAAATGTAGACTTAATACTTCTCACCACTAAAACAGAAAGATTCTGGGTCATTTGCATGGGTAATGTATGCGTGCAAGAGCACATGCAGCTGGCACATACTCATGTCTGAACCTCTCATCCTGGGCTTTTAATACCTTTTTAAATTGGAACTCTGTAAAAAGGGCCATATCTGAACAGCAGAGTCAGGTGTAGCCATCTATGTTGTAATCCACATTAAATTCTGTCTCTGGTGTCACAAAGACATATAAAAATGTAAAATCAGTTTCTTTTCACACACACACACACACCACTGCCCTTTGGTATTTTACTGCTGAGCAGAACATCATACAGTACGTAGCACATACAACTGGTGAGTCTGAGACAGCTGTCCTGGTTGTAGCCCCTCTCAACCACTTGCCCGTGCCCAACCTAGTCATTACAGGCATGGGGAGGGGGTAGAATGGGAGAGAGAGCCTTGGTTCTGTGCAGTCATTGTTCAGCAATAGCCAACAAGTTCTGATTAGCAGTGATTCAGCAAAGCAAAGCAGGCCACTACAAAGAAAGTCGAATCCATCCCAGCCAGACCCAGTATACCTCTCTACAGAAAGTATTCTAAACACATTTTCAATGCACTAGCATCTTTTGTGTGAAAGATTTCCCAATGTGAAGGTTGGGTGTCAGGAGGATGGAGCCAGGCTCTTCTCAATGTCATCTAGTGATAGGACAAGGGGCAGTGGGTGTTTATCCTCCCTCAATTGTAGTCACTTACATTTTACCTCTTGTTTTGAGTCTGCGAGGACACTAGATATGTCTACATCAAGTAATTATAACCTGTGACTTTGACAATGACGATTTACATCCAAATAAAAATTCTATTCCTCCGACAAAAACTTAAATATTAAGTTTTTGCTGAATTAAGTAACGTAAAATAAATATCTGATTCATCCCAACACACTGAATTTTCAGAGGGTATCTTCAGTAGTTAATAAAACAACATTGGATTGTAGAATTTCTACAAGAAAAAAGGACAATTATTGCAAAAAGTGTACTAAGCTAGTTTTACAAATTGACTTATGACACGTCAAATTTTGTTTGACATTTTAGTTGGAGACAAACTTAAGCATGTGCACAAGAAATAACGGAGCACATAGACTCAGAATCACAGAAGCATGGATTCACAGAACATTAGGGATTGGAAGGGACCTCAAAAGATCATCTAGTCCAATCCCCCCACTACAGCAGGATCACCTACACCAAGTCATACAGGAATAAATCCAGGCAGATTTTAAACGTCTCCAGAGAAGGAGACTCCACAACATCCCTGGGCAGCCCCTTCCAGTGCTCTGTCACCCTCACCGTGAAGAAGTTTCTTCTCAGAAAGAAACAAGTAAGTTGGTGCCGTGTAAAGCATTAGGATAACTTGCCTGGATGAGTGTCTCCTTTATGGAAAAATGTCTCAACAGCTAGAGGCCATGGTGCCAGAAGGAATGACCACGTGCAGACAAGCTAGACAGTGCCTTTGCTGTACAAGTCTTTTACATAACTTCTGTCTTGATCAGAGAACATTTTCTTCCAGGTTCAGGTCTGAATCTACCGGTCCAGTTGGTCGTTTATAAATTGTGATTCTTGTGACTGTAATGACAGAAGTCTTAAGATCCTCATTGTGGGTGATGGTAAAAGAGTCAGTTATTATTATTAGTTATTATTATTAGTTATTATTATAACTAATAATAGCTCTCCTCATACTGCACTTTTCCCTTGGACTCTTTTCTAAGTAAATGGCAACAAATATTTCACTAACTTGGTAATAATTTAGAGGCCCCACAACTTATCTCCAGGGATCCGCTTAGCATCTGTGCATGTCTACATCAAGTGTATAAATAGGAGATTAGTTACCTATTGGAAGGCTGAATAATATTTAAAAATCCCCAAAACCTTAAGATAGGAAAAGCATCCTGGACCAGACCAAAGGTCTGCTTGCTGGATGGTTCATCTTTGACAGTAGGAAGTGGCAGCTGCTCAGACAAAGCCCGTGAGGATGAGACAAACCTTCAAGATACGGGCTTAATTTATATTCTCCCTGTTCTGTTCTCCTGGCTTTCAGCACACTCTCTAGGGGTTTCTGGTGTCAGAGATATTTTTGTTTGTTAAATTCCCAGTCTGTTTCTCTTCCATGAGTTTGTTTTATTGCTTTTTGAACCAATTTGCACTTTTGACTTCTGGAATGCTGCTTGGCAGACTTTCTACCATGTATGTGTTCAGGTAAAAACACATTGCTTGTGTCAGCCTGCTCCGTGATGATGCCATTCGATGCTCTCTAGTTCTTATCCTGTCAGAAGCAAGAAATGTTTTCTACTCCTACATCCCATGGGGCTTGAGTCCCAGCTAAATTCAGTCCTACAGGACTCACACATTTCTGAGCTACAGTTCAAGTGGCTGCATCATTCTGCTGCAATGAACACATTTCTTTCACAGAGTTGAAGTTACCTGTGAACAGGTAACTTAAAATGGCCATGACGTAAAGAAATCAGGCTCAGCGTTCCTTTTAGCTTTCCTGCTTAACCCTGGAGTTCTTATCACTCCAGTCAGTTACAGAGCTGTACAAAAATGCTTCTGTACTCAAGGAATCTCCGTTTGCAGGTTTATTCATGAATAAGACACTTTTTCAACTCTCCCATCCTCGCTTTTATGTTTTATGCAACTAAAACTCAACAGTGTGTCTGTCACCTTAGATGTACGTGCATTGAATGAGTGAATAACAGGCAGCTTCCAACGTTCTGAAGATGAAAGGCAGGAAGGACTCAGTAAATTAACTGACTGCATCTATGGAGAGATGATCTAACCTGAATTGATTTGTTACTGACAAACATGAAAATAATTAGTGTTTTGACTCTTTCAATCCTGTGATGATTGATTTAACATTGCAAAGTACTGAAATCAGTAGAACAGAAAACATCCTTGGTTTGCTAAAGTCATCCTCTAGTCTAGACTTAAGTCTCCCAGACTTCCAGTACCAACCTTCTTTCTAATTTATTTTTCTATGATCACTGTAAAGTTTCTCACTGCTTTTCCTTCTGAAGTATAAATTGAATCTTAGATACCAACTATGTGGAGTCTCAACCACTTTGAAGAGATGTTTAAATACAGCAAGGTATCCCCCTTGCTATATGAAAAGCAAGGGAAGAGGAACATGACTGCAGCACTTGAGAACTGACTGCATCCTGCAGGAAGTATCAGGCATCTGTTCCATCACTTGGACGTTGCCTCCTGTCTTTCTCCTCTGACCACCCACTGTGCACCACTGACCACCTTGTCAGGTTCCACTTTGCTCACAGTTCCTCTGCAACTACATCCAGTCACAGATTGTTCTGACCCTCAGTGATTAAATTTCTCACATCCTAACGGGCTACAAGTGGGACTCAAGTGGTTTAGTATGTGGTAATCTATCAAGAACACTGGGAGAGAGCAAAAGGACAGTGCTGGGGGAGAGGGGGACTGATTGTAAAGCTACACCTACAGGGACCAGCCAGGTGGCTTCATACTGCAGGTGATGTTAGTGTGGCTCAAAGATTTAAAAGTTGCTGTAAGTAAAATGTGCTAAGAATTAAAATAATCAGACACCAAGAAAGAAGCAGACAAATGCTGTACAGGTAGCACACAAGACAGGCATGGATGGACTAGAGTCTATGTGTCTTGGTAAGCAGGAGTCGGCTTCATGGGCAAGCGGGCAACCTGACCACTAAAAACGGAGCTGTAGTCTTTGCAAGGCTTCTCAAATCTCTGCCTAAAGTAACGAGCAACAAGGCAAGTAACACTGACAGCACCTTTTATTTATGTCAAAATCCAGCCTCTGTGTTTACACTGGATTTTGACATAATAAAAAGTACTGTCAGTGTTACCTTCCAAGTCCCAACTTCACCAGTTCCACTGGTGCCAGTAGGATTCAAGTGATAGACTCCCACGGAACCATAGCACAGAGGGTCGGAAGCACTCGCTGATCCTTCTGTTATGACTAAACGAGCACGTTTGCTCAGATTGTGCTACTTCTTC
The DNA here is from genome assembly GCA_028565055.1 of Phoeniculus purpureus. Taxonomy (NCBI): domain Eukaryota; kingdom Metazoa; phylum Chordata; class Aves; order Bucerotiformes; family Phoeniculidae; genus Phoeniculus; species Phoeniculus purpureus. Next base: position 110,271,257 of record JAOXOE010000001.1, read on the forward strand.
ACACTGGACTTCTCCAAAAGCATCAGATAAAACCCCACTGCATTACTCGACTTGCACACCATTTTACTCACGCGTATGCCTATACTTGCAGAGCAACTTTAAGCTTGGCCATGCATTGCTAGAAACAGCACTGGGTGCACTCTGAGTACAGTGGAATTGCATTCCACGTGTGAATTTTTAAAAAAACCAATATTTTTCTGCATACTTGTCAGTTTAGCCTGTTTAACCATTATCTTGACCCAATGTGAAATCAGTTCTGATCACCGCGACATTTTCCTCTACAGATAGCCTAGTAAAAGCAAATGGCTGTGCAACTCTGAACCTAAATGTGGCCCGTGAACTCTCAAACTCCTTCTAAAGGCCAACACAGTAATTATTAATTAGGAAAAAATACATTAAATTTTAATACTAATGTAAATCCCAGAAAACATCAGCAATTGTGTAGATGATTGTATACAGAGAACAGGAATTAGTTTTACATTGGCTTTAGTAACTGAGTACTAAGTTAATTATTTATACAACTAATTAGCTAGCTTTCAGGAGCTAGACTGTGATGGCTGGACAAGCTGAGGTCCGTCACTTAGTCAAGGTCCAAGGTAAGAAAAGAGAAGTTTCACAAGTCCTTTGAAACTTTCCAAGTCACTTAGTTGTTGCAGCAAAGGGCAGTCTGAGAGCCTTCCACAGGAAATCAACTGGAAAATACAAGGAGTCCAACTTGCAGTGTAAATGCTTCCTATTATCACCTGCTGTCATCTGTGGGTGAAAGACAAACTTCATGACACTTGACTTCCAAAGATGTCTCCAGTTTAAGTCAGTGGTGGAAGCCCAGGGATGAGTCAAATGTAATGCCTCCTCCATGCCAGTGGCATTTCAGAGAGTCATTATCAACAGAGCAGGGTTAAATTAGAGACCTGTGATCAAAGGTGTCTTGCAAGGGTCAGTACTAGGTCCAGTCTTGTTCGACTCATTCATCAACAACTTGTTTGAGGGGACAGAGTGTATTCTCAGCATGTTTGCTTGACGACACAATGCTGGGACGAGCGGCTGACACACCAGACAGCTGTGCTGAACTGGATAGGCTGGAGAGTTGGGCAAAGGGTGACAGAGCACTGGAATAGACTACCTGGACAGGCTGTGGATCTCCTTCTCTGGAGACATTCAAATCCCAAGTGGACACAGCCCTGTGCAATTTGCTTTAGGCAGAAGGGTTGGACTTGACGGTCTCTTAAGGTCCCTTCCAGCTCTGACAATCCTACAGCTCTGTTATTCTTCAAGTTTACCTGTTGTCACTCTCATCTGCATCGCATCCACCACAACTGCAATAAAAATATTCCCTTTGTCTAGACAAAGAAAGAAAGGAGCAAAGTTTTAAACAAAGCAAAATTATTAACTCAGCAACATGCACAATAGCTCTGTCACATTGGGAAGTTGAATGTGACCTTTAAGGAGTTGCTAGTGACATAATGCTATACATTAAATAATGACATTGTCTGTTATCAAAGACAAACTGTATGAGCAGTAGAAATAATAATAAAGCCCCCTAAACTGTTTAAAAGAAAATTCATCTCCATTTTTACTTTAAACACTTCGAACAAGGAGGACTCATAAAAGCAGAGGTGTCAGACACTGGTGATGTTCTGGCATTTAAACCCTATGTGACATCTCTGCTTATTTATCTTATTTCCACTGTAAATGGTTATGATCTCTGATTACTGAGGTATGAAGAGAAAATTAGTAAACCCTGGAGAAACAGACTTTGGCTGTCACTGATTAATTGCAAAACTGGTCAGACATGGCTGTGTGAAAGCCAAGATTGCTAATGCTGGGAGTACCTTCAAGTCCCGAGGTTTTGTATGCCCTGATCCTTGACTCAGCAGTGAGAAGACCAGTACATCCACCTCTCTTTGACTCTGTTACCGGTAAACAGCAGTCACAACTTCCCCTCCTGCAGTGATTTAGAACTGTAATGTCATTCAGGTTGGAAAAATCATTAAGATATCAAGTCTAACCATAAACCACCAGATGTCTTCTGCAACTAGACTCAAATCGATATCTTTCAATGTTTACGGCACAAGAACCGGAGTCCCCTTGTGGAGTCTCCTTCTCTGGAGACGTTCAAAACCCACCTGGGTATGTTCCTGTGCAACTTGCTCTAGGTGATCCTGCTTTGGCAGGGGGATTGGACTAGATGATCTTTCGAGGTCCCTTCCAATCCCTAATGTTCTGTGATTTTGTGAAATCTCCTCCTGTTAAAGGTGAACTGAGAGAATCATGTCAGCATCAACACCTTTCCATCTGACAAGTAGACACCACGATATGTTCTTGCTTGGAGAGCACTGTTACTGCTCTTTAAATGGTGCTTCAGTTTCAGGTATTTGTAAGAGCTGAGGGGCCAGGGGGCTCCTGCCACCCAAGGGAAGCTGGCACCACAAAATATTTGGACACCCATGCTGCAGCATTTTGGATGCTGAAAGTCAAGTGAAATGCAGTACAGAGCCATTTCATTCCCATTAAGCATCATTTGTCATCACTGATGGCATTAAGCATCCCTAAACAGAGCAGTTTCTTGCATCCCAGTGTAGCTGCAACAATAGATGTGTGAGGATCAGTTCAGAATATTAATTGATCTACTGTTCTCACTCATTCTAGTGGGTGGAGAGTGCTTCTTCAGCTCGTGGAAGTATTGTTGGGTAGAGTTTGTGGTGTTGACTGCAGTGCAGTTTTCCATGTGGACTGAGCTGCTTGTCAGGTACTTACCAGATAAAATGGGCTTTCTCAGAATATGGCAGTGGGTGATATATAAACATTTTCCTAGAAGATAGGATGCTAGTTTTTAAAGTGCTTGTATTCTATAGCCTCTCTGAGCAAAGCATCAGGAGTTATTACTGATTGCCTACAAAGCCATTGTGGTGCTCAATAGCAAAGTCATTAAGTCTCCCAAGATCTTTCATCTCCATTTAGATCCCCGGCTGTCTGAAGTACTTTGCACTACTCTGCCAACGAGCAGCCTTTAGTTCTTTTATGAAATGAAGCTTCTTTTAGGACGGGAAGATTTCCCGAGCTGATTCTAAACCTGATGTTTCAGAATAAATGTGCAGTGAAGCCTTTTTTTCCTCTAGGAAACTTTAGATTAGCAATCCCTGGGCGTTCTCTGGTGCAATTATGTTCTCCCCAGCTGTCCTGATACCGTCTGAAGTGCTCAGGTGATTTAGCTGGTTTTTGTCCGTGTCACTAAGATTCTCGGTTATCTTATTCTTTTAAGATCTGATCCTGAGTGTCGGAGCAAAAGCCATTTTCTTCTGATTGTTCTGCCCGTTGTAAAGTGCGGTAACACTTTGCTGGAGAAATTCAAAGGGCTTTGTTGTCTTCAAAGGTGGGCAGAGTGTACTGGGGTGTGTTGATGCGATCCAGCCCTCTGCCTGCAGACAGCAGTGATGTCTTGGCTCGGCATGCTCTGGGAGGGCACCTCAGCTGCAAATTAGAGAGAATACCTGGGGATTGAAGGTTTGTGCCTGCTTTGTCCTTACCTCTCTCTGCAGGTCACAGAGGTGTGTGCTTAATGAGTTAGCTTGCCCTGGTCACTAGCCTACAAAGCACTAGCGCACTTGGCAGGGCTGTTGAGCATTGAAGGTGGCAGTGTGCCATGGCTGCACAGCCTGCCTTGCTTGGGTCTTGGACCATGACCCTCGAGAAGAAATGGTGAAGAATAGGCCTTGGGGTGCTGCCCTAGAAAAACTGAGCAGCTTCTCCAGTGCTTGTGTCAGGTTCTTTTGTTCCTGGGGGAAGTCTGGTGCTGCCTTCAAGCAGAAGAAGGTTAGAGGGGAGAGCTGCACTGACCAGCCATGTTTTCACATCTGAAGGTCCATACTTTGTTTTATTTTCCAGTTTCCAGTCTTTATCCTGAACAGCTGCATGTAGGTGAAGACTACAATAAGAAATAAACATTGATGCCTTCACAGAACATTAGGGATTGGAAGGGACCTCAAAAGACCATATAGTCCAATCCCCCTGCCACAGCAGGATCACCTAGAGCAAGTCACACAGGAACTTGGCCAGGCAGGTTTTAAACGCCTCCAGAGGAGGAGACTCAGATTAGTACACATCCACTATCGTCTTAAATTTTAGCTTTTGCAGTTGCATGTGATTACAGGAATTGATTCAATATCTTGAGGCTCACTCAGAACGCTGTAGACAAAGCGGTTGTTTCATGTGGGGTTATCTTGTGTACTTTGAATGTCTTTCTGTTTGTATTTTGAACTTTGAGTTTTCTTCCTTGCATACCAGCGAGCTTGATGAAATAACCCATCACTACTCTCCATTGCAGTTGCTTTTCAGCTCCTCCAAGAGACTTCTGTACACAGTTCTAGGTCAGTGAGACCGTGGGAGATCTGGAGTTTGGGCAACCTTACAAGTTGGTTTTCTCCCACTCCTGCATTTCCCTGCCTCCTTGTGACTTCTGCCCAGTAACACCTATATAAAACATGTGGTTTATTATGCACTCTCTGTTAAAGTGTGTTCTGATGCTGGGAATACAGGTGGATTGCAGAAATGACACCTTGGAACAGTATATAGTAGTGTGTCAGGCAGTCTTAGAGGAGGAGCAGCTGGTGGGCTGTGAGTGGAACGTGGCTGCTGGGAATGTTGGGGCCAGCCCCTCTGAAACCGCAGGCTCAGAGATCAGCTGGGTGCTTGCTCGATTCAGGTTTTGTCCCACAGCCTCTGTGGCCCAGGCTTCAGAGTCAACAGCATTCCATGGAGGAGGATGGCCATGGAGCCCATCAGCATGTCCATACAGCTGCATGATGCTCTTTGAAGAAAGAGTGATAGATAGGGGTGCTGCAGAACAGGGCTTGTGAGTCATGCTGGCTGCTTCAATATCACAGAATTACAGAACATTAGGGATTGGAAGGGACCTCGAAAGATCATCCAGTCCAATCCCCCTGCCACAGCAGGATCACCT
>JAOXOE010000001.1:110276316-110288221 GCA_028565055.1 Phoeniculus purpureus
GGAGACTCCACAACCACCCTGGGCAGCCTGTTCCAGTGCTCCGTCACCCTCACGGTGAAGAAGTTCCTTCTTAGGTTAATGTGGAACCGTCTATGTTCCAGCTTACAATCATTGCCCCTCATCCTATCACTACATGACACTGAGAACAGCCCAGTAAAATAAAGCCCAGTAAAATAAAGCCCAGTAAAATAAAGAGGTGCAGTTACTTTCTCAGCAGGTAGAACTCATTCTTTTAAGAATTTGGTATGTATGTGATCTGGGGAAATCATCAAGCAACTTATTTTGCTACCAAAGAGAGAGCACTACTTCCTCATGATATTTCGTTTCATCCTAACAACCATCGTGGAGAGGTGTCTCTAGAGGTCAGCCCATTTAACCTCCATTCCACCACTGGCTGTAATGAAAATTACCTTTGCCTTGGGAGGCAACTCATTTGCCTACACATAGACATCAACTGTAGATATGCCATGTGGTACCCAACCAGAAAGGCAAATGGTCTACGCTTGGTATTCTGTGAGAAGCAAGCTGTATTTTGATGTCTAGACGTTGCAGGGAAACTGGAAAGCAGACAACTGAAACTGCTGAATTGAGTTTGGATGCAGACATTTGAAACTGACGAGAGATAGGTAAGAAATGCAATTAATCTGTCCGCTGTGCTTCTTTTAGTGATGCGTGCAGGCAGATCTTCTTCCCTGCAAATAGTTTGCTCATCAGAACAAACACGTCATACAGAATCCTATTTGCAGTCCTTGTCCTCGCAACTTGTTCAAGTTGGAAAAGGAACAGCAAACTGAAAGAAACGAAAAACCTGTGTTATCACTGTTGTTTGACAAGTCGAAATACTGGCTTGATTGCTTGCTTTTTATTCTGTCAAAACTACTCCAACACCACAAAAAAACCACAGCCTAATCCCCAAAACGAACCACAAAGTAAAAGCCAGACAACTAGAAAAACTCAAACCCAAACACAAAACAAAAAAGACACCACAAAACCCACCACAAACCAGAATAAAATAAACCCTAGTGATTTGCTGTACAAAATAAGTGTCTTATATGTGCCAGATTTTGAATTTCAAGATGCAAGTGCTGTTGAGGTCTCAGTTGAAAAACAATCCTTTCTGGGAGTTGCGTGCTTCACACCCTTTCTGTGCATGAAACGTGATTTCTTTACTACTTTATGGACCTTGATCTGTTTTGCATCACGTTGTTCCCTGTAGGTACATGTAGCCTAAATTTAACTTCTTCATTTTAAACTACTAGAATACTACTACTTTTGGCACATTTAGCAGTGAGTTGCACTGTGCAAATGAAAGGGGAGTCAATCACCGTGCTTTTAGAGCGTTTCATTTCCCAGTTAATAATGATGATCTTTAAGCTCGGTGCTGCAAATGATCATTCGTGTGGGTAAAATTAGGCACATAGATCTGCATTTGCAGTGTTGCTGATAATGGAAGCTTTGACATTGTTAGGTTGCTAGGCAAATACACAGCAATTCTTCTGAATCCTTTGTTCCCTTCCATATCCCAACACCTTCTTCGACAGGTGAACTGTTAGTCACTTTCTGCGAAGGTTTAATGCTTTGCAAATCTGAAGCGTTAGATATGCTGCTTTTAAACCATGTTTGACCCTTTAAAGAATTAGTTGCAGCCAATCTATCGCAGAAACTGTGCTGCAGTTACATCAACCTCTGGTTTAAGCTGTTTTCCAACACACCAGCATTGGAAAAGACAAGAATACCATCAAGACGCATGTGTGCATCCTGTTTGCATTGTGATGCTTTATGCAAATAAGGTATTTTATTAGATATTTAAAGTAATTAATTCCCTCTTATGCATTTATTCTTTCATTATCCATACACAATTGAGACATTTTCAGTGCAGTCATTGCGGTTCGTTTTTTCCTGCCCTGTACTCCACATGCTTTCCTGTAGCTTAAGTGCCTTGTAGAGAATACACTAGTCCATAGAATTATACAGAAGTCAGAAAAATAATAAACAACAAAGATGAAGCTAAAAATAATAACTTACATTTTAAAGTGTATCCATACCTTAAACATCCACAATCAGAACCACACTAAGCACTCTTGCATGGCTGGATTGTGTATCCTCCGTTGCCAGAGAGCAGACACACACACTGTACTAACAGAAGTGTTATTTCCTCTGATAACTACACTAATTCATCAGAATATTTCTCCTTCTTCTTGAACAACTCTTTTCCCCAGTCTTCCTACATTAAAATAAATTAAACAAATTCAGATCAGCTTTGGCTCAACTCTTTTACTACTTTGTCAAAGTCTTTTAGAGCAAACCTCAGACTCGGTTCTTCTTGTCCTTTGTGGCAACAGTCATTGCAAACATCATTAAGGATGTGAGGTCTCTCCCTTAATTAAGAACTAAAAGGTTTCATTTCCTAAAACAAAAGCATGTGGCAGGTTTTATTGATCTGGTCTATGTCGCCAGCTGAACACATTAGCAGGGGTTATTGATTACTCCAGCGGTAATGAGCTTTGTTCCTTGTCAGGTAAACCACACATCCCTAAGATCTTTCCTAAAGAGGCCTATAAGTAGATATACATTCACCAAGATAAACAATGAAGGAGGTTTTTAAAGTCTTTATTGCCTATGTGTCATTTTTTAAAATTTAACAGCAATCATTAGAAAGGTTATTTTCCAGTCATTATCTTGTTATAATTCCTTCTGCATGCTAATGATGCACTTAGGAATGAATTCAAAACCAAAGGAAGCTCAGCTTTTGTTTTGCTGTGGGTTTAGTTCTTTTTAAAGTAAGCACATACAGTGCTTTTAATGACCCCCAGCAAAACAATCATCATTGCATGCTAATGAGTAATGCTGGTAAATAATTGTCCACTGGAATGCATGGGACCTTTCCCCAAGTTTGAAACAATAAGTTCAGACTAATAACTGTCCTAGTTAATACCTTAACACCTGTTTTAGGTGAACCTATTGGACTAGCTGATCCCTAGAGGATTGGACTAGATGATCCCTAGAGGATTGGACTAGATGATCCCTAGAGGATTGGACTAGATGATTCCTAGAGGATTGGACTAGTTGATCCCTAGAGGATTGTACTAGATGATCCCTAGAGGATTGGACTAGATGATTCCTAGAGGATTGGACTAGATGATCCCTAGAGGATTGGACTAGATGATCCCTAGAGGATTGGACTAGCTGATCCCTAGAGGATTGGACTAGATGATCCCTAGAGGATTGGACTAGCTGATCCCTAGAGGATTGGACTAGTTGATCCCTAGAGGATTGGACTAGATGATCCCTAGAGGATTGGACTAGATGATCCCTAGAGGATTGGACTAGATGATCCCTAGAGGTCCCTTCCACTCTCTACCATTCTGTGATTCTGTGGCAGTTCAAATTTGGAAAAAGTTTTGGTATTTAAAATGAAGCTTCTTGTATTTATAGTACTTCTGTGGAGAAAAGACTTAGTAGACTAAATTTCTGCTCGCTGGATTTAGACAGTTAAAATAAAGGACTGGACAGAAGAGTAGCAAAGCTTCTAATACACTTGTAAGGTGGTTTTTGCCGTCACAGAATAACGTGACCTCAACTATGTGCAAGCTTTTAGAAAACATTTTGCAAGAAATAAAAATCACATAAATAAAATAAAAATAAAAATACAAAACCAATGAACTGTTTTCACTGGAAAAATAATTAATTTGGCAAAGAAAGATGGGCTGGAATGTTAATTTGGTATCAAAAAGAAGAAATATACGAAAGGTTTAGCAGGATACAGAAATGGAGTCCCAGGTGGATTTTATGAGTGAAGCTACTAAAACAAATCTTGAGATTAATATATTTTAATATGTTTTCTGGTATAGAAAAGAAGAGTCTTGGCAGAAAAGATGTTACTACATTAATGACTTTTGTTGGCGACTGTTACTTGGTTACTTTACTGTGAACATACTGAAAGATCAGAATGCGTTTTACAGAGGAAAACAGAGACGCCAGAGAAAAATCGTGAAATATAAGTGTTTAAGGCATATGGCCAAACATCTGTCTCTTGGTTTATCTCAGTTTTGACAGGTCAGGGGGTTAGCTGTTCTATGGTCAAGTGTGAGAAACAGGCACCTCCAGACTGAGCTACAGAACCCTGAGAGGGGTCGTTTACTAGGAGAGTCTTGCATTGACTCTAAATGGAGTTTGATGGGTGTCTAGTCATGACTAGGTCTGGTTTACAGGATTAATGAAATGCTTTTCAGCCATAAACTGAAAGATAATCAGTTGAACTTTGCACAACTTTACCGGTTACATTTAATCTACATCAGCAGGTCAAAGTGATTAGCCCTGTGCATTACCCTTGAACAGCTACAGCAATTCTGACGCCTGCTGTAATCATAAATTCTCTTTTTATGTCTTAGCATCCTAATATCCCTATTAAATATGCCCTGCCCACTGATGGGATTGCACAATACGTTGGTTTTTTCCAGTGAAAAGCTGTCAGCGCTCGCTTGGTGACATTTAATTGGTACTTTGCAAATATGACCATAATGGGAAGGTTTCCAGCACTAGCCTTATCTCAGCAAACATCCGTACATATGTTTTAGTGAAGCAATGAAAGGCTCAAAGAGTCTTTTTTTTTTAATTCCCCTAAATCCCAAGTCCATTTGTGAAGCAGAAAATACAATACACGCTCTAGAAGCATCTGCATGAGTGTCAGTAGTTTTAGAGTGTAACTATGATGAAAACCTTTCTGCTTGTAGGGATAATTCTAATGTATCTGGAATATGAAAGGGAGAAAAAAGAATGCGTTTTTAGTTAAATGGAGTATGAGGGGGTGGACCCACCATATCACCAGTGTCATCATAAAGACAAATCTTCAACTACACCAGTATCATCATATTGCATTGCAAACTATACTGGAAATTAATTAGCAATTAACAGACAAGATATCATGTGGAAGATTGCATGCTGCAGTCGTTCAGTATATCTCTAAATTGCCAGCTGCAACAGTCAGCAACACGTTTAAGTGCCAGACCTGTTCCTCCACAGTGCTCAACACTCAGCTCACTGTGCTGGACTGCTCCAGCATGATTTCCAGAAGAGAGGTTCATTCCTGTTCAGGGAACAATGCCATCCAGATTCTGCCTCCATAAGGCAAGGTGCACAAGGCAAGACAGTGTCTGGCCTGACACAACTCACTGCAGTCTTACAATATTACTCAAGCCATTTTTTGTCTTTGAGTACTCTTACATATGCCACGTGCCAGTGAATCCATAGCCTCATTTTGATGCTAGAAAAATTTACCCTGTCAAGCTGCAATATGACATTTGTGCTGCATCAGGCACTTTGACGTTATCTCCACTGCCACTGCTACCACACATGCTAAGTATTTTGTATTTTAAGGGCACTAGCTGTACCTGAAGATTCCAAGGGCCACTGTATGGTTGTAGATGTAGCCAGCCTGCCTGGCAGGGTCTGTGCCCGGCACAGTGTGGACATGACCAAATCATTAATCTTTTTCAAAATATTCGTGATGTTCAGAATTCTGCTCTGAATTCTCAAAAAACTACAAATCCTGCTCTGCAATCTCAAATACCTATGTCTGTGGCCATGTTTTATGACAATTAATTCCATTTTTTAATGTTATTTTTACATTTTCAATGTATATTAAACAAAATACCTTCAGACTTCATGTGTTGAGCAGAATGACTTGCAAACTCAATTAGCTCTGAATTTACCCCACCCCGCAAAAACCCCAACACTGCAGCACACGCCTCTGAAAAGCCTTACTCCGTGTGCCTCAGATCCCTATGATCTATATGGTGAACAGGACCTGAGCTTTTTACTGCTTCAAACCTTGTTTCAATCACATGTGATGAAGGTTCTTGCATTTCTTTTCCACTTCCATTGTGTTGAACACGTAGCAATAGAGCTGACTAACTGAAACTCGGGAAACAGCACGGTAATGCTTGCGTTGCGGTTTAGTATCTGCCTGGGATGAGTAAAAAGTAAGAACATAAGAGAACAGGAGCTCCAGTGCTGGTAACAGTTAAATAGATCACCATCCTTTGCTCCAGAGTCTTAGTAAAATAACTTAAATGACAAGAGCTATTTTTAGTATCATTTTAATTTTTATATCAATTTAACTTCTCACTAGGAACAGCAGAACTCTCAAGTCTATTTCTTGTTTATAGGGTCTGTTTATACAAACGATCAAAAAGCACGTTATAAGATGCAATATGACATGTAACAGCCCCTCATAACTTAATTTATCTTCATAGACTAACTCTGCACAGAATTGTTCTGTCATATGGTTACAGGTTTCCGTTACAGATAACATTTGCTTTTAAGAACAAGACTAATGTGCTTGGTAAGAGATTGAGTACTGAGCGCTCTCACAGTGTTGTGGTGAACACAAGCAGTTTCCCACGGGAAATGCAGTTATGAGGCTGTGGCTACACCACAGAGCTTTGTGGGGATGCCAGGACTGGTTAGAAGAGCATGCAGCTCTCCTCTCTAGCACTTTTCTGGCATCACCTTCAGAACCTTCAACAGAGATTGAACTCCACCAGCACACACCTACTGCTGCCTTAGGGCTTGCCAGCTCTGCACCCCTGTGGGGTTCTTACCCATCAGAACCACTTCATCTGAGCACATCACATTCTCTCTCTGACTGCAGAATGATGAGAGCGAAGGCAGTCCTTGGAAAAAAAGATTTTCTATTAGCGGAATTCCCAGTGACACCAAACAGGTTTGGGGGTTTGTTTGTTTGTTTGTTTTCAATATGAAAGAAATTTATACAATCCTGCTAAGATTTTGCTATGACTCTTGTTCCTCTGCTCACATGTAATGAAGTGTGTAGGAGAAACTTCTAGCATCTAACAATGAAAAAAGTTATCTGAATGGGGTGTAACAACCCCAGCCAGCAATAAAGCACCAGACAGTCCTCTGGACTGAGCACCCAGCAGGACTGAGCACAAAAGAGCCAAAACAGAAGGGATAAAACTCTGGGGCCAGACAAAGACATTTCACTAAGCGCTAGAAAGAGAAATTAAAATTCCCAAGGTGGTCACTTATTCCTCCCACAAGGCAGTAATGCACTCAGCACACTGGATTTGGAAGATCAGTTGTTATGCAGCATATAGCAACTTCTAAATAATTTTAACAGCTTTTAAAATCACTTCAAGCGTCTATATGCGATCTATTGCTTTTTGGAATAACAGAAGATGTTTTGGAATAACATCGCCTTAAAAATTAATTTAACTTCATCAGAAACTAAGGTGATAAAATATCTGAAGAAATATCCTTTCAAAGTGTTTCCAAAGCCTGGGCTGCTTCAAACTGTTCTGCATTATCAGAAGGCTTTGATTTATCACATTTTAACTAGCTGTAAGAATCATTGCATAGAGTAAAGTAAGTACAGATCTCTAGGTAGCAGAAATTCATTGTTGTGAGTTATTTTCTCCACTCTACAGACTACGTAGGAGATATGAGGCTGAGGAAGATGTTGCTGGGATAGTCTTGCATTTAAAACATGATGGGTGCAATAGCAAGCCTTTAGAACACAAGCAGTTGACACAAGCTATTAGGAAGGTCTCTTCTAATTTCTGTTGACCCTCAGGACCTCGGGGGTTAAAGCTCAGTAGTTGCATACAGCACAGTCACAGCAAAACTAATTTGAAGTTTTGCAAGGTTTCCCAGCGTTTGTCATCCAAAAATACCATTCCACCAGCACCGACAATTCTGAAATGCTACGTCAATTCTGACAAAATTGTGTTTGAAAACACAGCTGAAGCAATGGAACAGTTGGGCAATTATGAAACACGATGTTTGGATTTTTCTGCTTTCGTTATGAAACCCCTTTCTGTTTCAAAACGTATTTCATTATCTAGCATGAACTGCTTTATATTTAAACTGACACAGACTACTTAGATTTATGAAACGTCATTCTGGCACTGACATTAACTCAGATTTGTCTCTCTAACTCCCACCCACTCAACAGTTCCTTGAGTTTTGTTCTTGGTGATTACTGCTGTTCTAAATACTTGCAGGCTTACTGTGAAAAAGAAATTCTAAGTTCCAATGAGTTTTAAAATCTACTGGGCGTTGGGTCCACTCTACGCTTGAGATGAGCTGGCTCATCTCTACACTACTCAGCAAAATGTCCTTTTACCGTTACTGCCACACTTGTTTTCTGACACAAGAACAGTCTGAAAGAAAATCGGAGTAACTAATTGCAAGAATTCTAAAGCAATTACTACAGCTTTATCACAGAATTACAGAACCATTTAGGTTGGAAAAGACCTGTAAGATCATCAAGTCCAACCTTTACCCTACACTTCATCACCCCTAAAACATATCTCAAAGCACCTCATCTATACAACCTTTAAACGCATCAAGGGATGCTGACTCAACCCCTTCCCTGGGCAGCCTGTTCCGGTGCCTTACAGCCCTCTCAGAGAAAAAAATGTCATAATGCCCACCCTAAATCTCACTTGATGCAGGTTTAAGCCATTCCCTCTACTCCTATCATTGTTTACTTGTGAGAATAGGCCAGCACCTGCCTTTCTACAATGCCCTTTCAGATAGCTGTAGAGAGCAATAAGGTCTCCCCTATATCTTTAATTCTTGTGTCTAGGAAATGTGCTTCGACATACAGATATAGCACAGTGGTTGGGATTCTTGCTTAGGAGAAAAATGGTTACACACATTAAACAGTCATTTGGCTAGGCTTAAAGCTAAGCTGGCTGGTCTAGACCCCCTTGAAGCAATGCAGATGTCTGACAATGTGCAGCGTGGAATATCTCCATCAGAATACTTGCACTAGCATCAGCAAGTCCATTCCCTGTTCCCTCTGCACACTGGAACACAGACACAGTGGGAAGAAGATGGTTCTGCAGCAGTGAAGTATTCAGCCTTTTAAAATTTTGCCCCTATTTAACCATTTTTACTCAAAAAGTTGAAGCCAGAATATGAACTAGAAGAAAGAGACAGAGATTAAACCTTCCCCCCATGATTCTTCCATGAAGAGTAAAATCCCAAGGCAGAGCTTTGATCACTAAAATACAGACAAAGGAATACTAATTTTGTTTTCATTTAAAGGAGATAAATACTGCTTTTGCTGAGACAGTAAAGGAAGAAGCTTTCCCACACTGCCTACTTAACTAATGTTTTAGAAGGAATTGGTTTTGATTGGTTTTTGTTTTCCCCAGAGGTTTGAGTGTAATGAAAGTTTTGTTTTATTTTTTCTGAAAATTACAGTATTTTTGTAACCTGCAGGTTTCTAGTCTTACACTAAGATGGAAACACCTCATTTTCCTGTGAGAGAGTAAAATCTGTTGATAGCATTTATCTCTCAAGCAGAATCAGGGCATAGAAATCTCACAAGGAAACTCTCCTGGAAGGCCCTAAGTGCGCTGGTGCAGAGCTTTGGGTACAACTTCATGTCAACTATTTGAAGTAAAGTCCTGCCGCCTGTCCTGCCCTCAACCAGCAGCACTGAGCAGCACCATCAGGAAGCACCACCTTTGCACATACTCCCCACAAGCAATGCAGCCTCTGCAGCTGTGGAATTGAGCCACATGGCTGCATTGACGATGCCTTTTATAAAAGCCACTAAAAACTACTTAAATGCAGTGAAGGAAATGAAAAAAGGATGAGTGTGACTCTGAGCTCCTCTCAGGAGGAAAGTAAGTGAATCAGCAGGATCTAAGCAAATTTATAACCACCAAGATACATGCAGGATCAGTTACCTGAGCATCAGCACACGAATTCTTAGCAGAATATGGCAGGGGTAGCCAGTGTTCAGGAATAATTAACGTGAAACCTATGTATAGGAAAAACTCCACATTATTTACCATTTTCTATCGTGCTGTGTCCTTGTACTTGTCTCACATGCTGTACAAACCATTCCTACCTTCCCCATTGGTACTGCTTCCCATCACACACGTGCGCACTGGTGTAGCTGTATTAGTGCCACAACCGACTGCTCAAAGGCAGAGCTGCCACCCAGAACTGAAAGCAGGAGCCAGGCATGTCATCACTGTGAACACTCTGGCCTTGTTAATGGACAGTGGGTCTTCCTCTGCTGTAAAAATAGAAAGAAGATCAGCCCTTTGCCAGAAAACTTACAGTCTAAACAGAAAACGCAGAGTCAGCATCTCTGGAGACGGGAGCAGCTCCATTGCACGTTAGCAACATACAGGATACGTTGTGCTGTTTAATTCATTAGTGTTGTAGTATGCACTGGCCAAATGGGCCAGCAATCTGAATTTGGGCCTCAGGCTACCAATGCGACGATGTCAATAAAGAGCCAATCACTACACTAATGATGATTAATACTCTGTTCCAGTGCAGCAGTCTGCTTCCTCATCTTTAGCAAAGTGTTATTCTTAATTTAAACAAAGCACACTGCCAACAAGCTGAACGTGTCAAATGGAACAGCTTAGTCTTCCCTAGCACGTATACCTTCAAGTGTTCTTCTGCATCTGTTACACATCTTTTGGAGGGTGAGGGAATGTTCTACTTTTTACAAACAGCTTGTATTTAAATTTAAGCAAACAAGCAGCTAAAACGACACACAACTGCAATACTGCAGCGCTGGAAGAAGCTTCTGTTGGCATCGGCACGTGCCAACAGAAAAAGTCTTCCGGTGAAAAAGAAGTGTTGACAAAGTCTTCTACAGTGTCGGATTCTATTTAAATCACAGAATCGTTAAGGGTTGGAAGGAACCTGAAAATATCAGCTAATCCAATCCCCCTGCCAGAGCAGGATCACCTTGGTCATGTCCAAGTGGGTTTTAAACATCTCCAGAGAAGAAGACTCCACAAAACCCCTGGGCAGCCTGTTCCAGTGCTCCATCACCCTCTCTGTGAAGAAGTTCCTTCTCCTCAAGAGAATGAGATTCTTTGACACTACCAATGGGATTAAGCCTCTGTTTTCTTAGTGACCCCCTCTCGGGTGATTTCCCATAACAAGCACGTTTCAAAAGAATTCCTATTACAGACAGGCCACCTCACCTGGTGTTCTTCAGCACAGCTCTAATATCAAGAACAGCCAGAACCTGGAACTTGTTATAACACTACATACTGCACAGCTGAGGTTCTGCACCTTCTTCTCAGGCCCAAAAGGCACCACTCTGGTCTATGAACTAAGGAAAAGATTTGGATGCTTGTTTAGATGTGAAATGAGTTACGACTAATGAAAGACATGAAGATTAATTAGCTAAATATAACTAGTACTACTGTTCCTGGATTTCAAGTCATTGCCAACGGCAAAATAATCACCAGATTTTCATAGTAGTTTATTTAAATAAGGCGACCTATCGCTTTTTTGGGTAACAAAAGACACTACTAGTACCACAGCTGCTCCTACACAGTGTCAGAGAGGTGTTATTTGAAGGGAAAAGAGTGGAGATAGAGAGCTGGGCAGAGAGCAATTTAATGAAGTATAACAAGGACAAGTGTAGCGTCTTGCATCTGGGCAAGAACAACCCCAGGGACCAGTATAAGCTGGGAACTGACCTGTTGGAGAGCAGTGTAAGAGAAAGGGACCTGGGGATCCCAATGGACAGAAGGATGACTATGAGCCAGCAATGTGCTCTTGTGGCTACGAGGGCCAACAGCATCCTGGAGTGGATCAGAAAAGGGGGTGGTTAGCAGATTAAGAAGGGTCCTTTGCCCCTCTACTCTGCACTAGTGAAACCACATCTGGAGTACTGTGTCCAGTTCTGGGCCACTCAGTTCAAGAAGAGCTGCGGGAGGGTGTCCATCATAGAGTAACGAAGATAATGAAGGAAGTGGGACACCTCCCTTATGAGAAGAGGCTGAGGGAGCTGGGTCTCTTTAGCTTGGAGAAGACTGAGGTGTGACCTCATTAATGTCTATAAATATGTGAGGGGTGGGTGTCAGGAGGATGGAGCCAGGCTCTTCTC
>JAOXOE010000001.1:110293006-110319079 GCA_028565055.1 Phoeniculus purpureus
TGCTGTGGCAGGGGGATTGGACTGGATGATCTTTCAGGGTCCCTTCCAATCCCTAATGATTCTATGATTCTATGATTAAATCCTCTTAAATAACACTGTCCAGGTGGTCAACCACATATATATATATGTATATATGTATATGTGGGGAATATTTAAGCATTAACACGTTCCATGCTTCAGTGGGTGAAAAATCACAATAGATGAGCCTGTTTTCTACTTAATTGTCTCCACTATTAATATGTATCTGTATAGTACAGTACACACACCAAGTGCAGATAAATCTGGAACCTTGTGCTCCTTAAGTCAGAGGCTGAGCCTGTACTATAGAGGTGAGATATTTGTAGGTATTTGTTTTTGTGGAACAGATTATCTCCCATGGAATTCTCCTGTAAGTCTGTTCAATTAAACCTTTATGTGGAATATTAGAAAAAAACATTCTCTTAAAAGGTTATCAAGCATTGGAACAGGCTGCTTGTTTTGATCATGACTGATTTTAAATCAAACATTGTCTTTCAGCACCAAAAACTCCTTTGCCTGGTTTGAACAACTGCTAGTGTCCTCTGTATTTTTTGTCATGCTTTATCCCCAGGTGGTACTAACCACACAGAGCTGCCTTCTCTCATTCTCTTTGGTGCAGTGGAGGGCAGAATTAGAATGGTACAAGTAAGAAAACTCATGGGTTGATATAAAGACATTTTAATAGGTAAAGCAAAAGTCACATATGCAAGCAAAGTAAACCAAGGCATTCATTCGCTGCTTCTCATTGCAAGGCAGGTGTTCACCTATCTCCAGGAAAGAAGGACTCCATCACATGCAAATGTCATTCCAAATGTGTGTATCTCTCTCCCTTCTGCATATGTGAGGTTGTGTCTAGCCCAAAGGAAATATCACAGTGAGGGAAGAGCAGTAAAAGTTAGCTATACTCAGGGTAGTGCTACATCCATAGGAAATATTTCCTGACTCTCCACATCTCACCTCACTCCAATTTCTCAGCTTGAAATTGACAGTAACTGACAGTGAAATTTTTTTAGAAAAGAAATGATTGCTACATTTTCAGAAGAGTATTGAGATAAATTGAGAGTTTGTATTCAAATTTGCATACTGAGAATGAAGGGCTGACACACAGGTTTTTAGATGAACTCTCCTTAGCACTCAGTTCCTACTCGTAGGCATTTGAATTGCCTGTAGTACCAAAAACCCTCTGCCATAATGTCTTTGTTTATATCTATAACTATTGAGTGAATGTGAAATACAGCCAATGATGTGTACAAAACTACTTCCTGATACAGGGAATATATGATTTGCAGAAGACTAAACAGACTTAATTAACTGCTTCATTAGAGCACAAGAAAACACATTTACAGTTGAATAAGGAATCACCATTATGCTACAAAAATATTTTGGTTCAGGTATACAAAAATCATTCCATGAAAATCAAACATGTTGAATATAACTTTTACATTGTTTTGTCTTGTTTTTTTCCCTCACTGCCACCTAATAGGCAGTAACTTACATGATGTGGAAAAAGAATCTTTGCTGTAATACTCCTAAATGTATGTAAATATTGTCAACTGTGTGAATGGCGGCGGTCTTTAAAGGTCTGGTTTGATTTGTCCATCACAACAGAATGTATTCTTCACATTTTGATCAACACCCGGGAGAAGGTAACCAGTCTTTCTTAACGTGTCTTTAACTCCTCACAAAAGATTTTACCAAAGTAATGAAAAACAATACGCTTTTCTGCAAGCATTTTATCCAGAAATTTTTAGTCAGTTTTTGAAATCAAAATGAAACCTTTTATTACTGTGCTGGTTTATTATTTTGTTTTGTTGCACCGAAGGGAAGAGTCACTAATTTGACCGGTGAGATTAACTGTGTTTGTTACTAGTTACTTGCAAGTCATTGATAAAAGCGAGAAGCACACGCTAGCAATGGAATTCTAAAAGAGGTCACTAGATAGCCAGTAACTACTACAATGAAAGACCAGATTTAGCCATTTTCTGTTTTACTGAACTTGTGCGGGCTGTTCTTATATCATTTTCATTTCTTCATAAACACGTACTTCAGTATCAAGTCAAATGCCTTCGAGAGATCTATAAAGAAGAAATCAATTGTACTTGCTTTATCTACCAAGCATACTGGTCCAAATTTTTTCCAGATGACATTAATTATATCGGTTCCTTTAGCTGTTTAGTAGCTCATTTGCATATTAATCATATGACTACTTTGCCCAGGACTGACATTCCAATGACAACCCTTTAACTATGAAAAGTTGACCAATTTACTCTCCTTAAAATGAATTGTAAAACATTAGCTTATTCCAGAACATTGGAGCTTTTACAGCATTTCAAGGTTTATTGAAAAATCAACATTAACAGCTCAGAGAGCTCCTTAGCCATATCCTTGAAACCTCTTGCCCATAAATTATGTGACACTGCTTTTAAGAGTGTAGCTTTAAAAAAGCTAATCACCCTGCTCATTTCTTTCACCTAATCTTCATTTGACATGATTCAGGCACAAGCTTATTCCCCAAATAGAACTAATATCCAGTCATTTACTGAAGTTCTATAATTTTTATCCAAACCCCATTCTTTAATAATTTTTTTCTACTGACATCTGTATGAAACTATCTCCTTATGTTATGATTGGTTTTAATAGATATAGGCTAGTCCAGCACCCCTGGGTGCAGTTTTTGTAGCTCCTAGCTTGTGATAAATAATTATTTTTTCTTTAGTTTTATTTATTGCACATAAATTCTCTCTTTTACATTCTAAAATAGAGAAATTTGTAACAAGCACAGTCCTCTTTCTTGGAATTGGCCGATACCTTCCTGGCACCCACCAAAGTACTCTTAAACATCTTCTCATCGTCTCATATGTTTTCCACTCATTTATTTCTCACAACTTCTGCCTTCAGCCCACAATTGCTTCTAGCCTGCGTTTTGTTCAGCTCTTCAAAATGAGCGTTGCAATTTCTGAAGACAATGAACTACTAAAATATGCCAGTAAATGCTTAGAGTACATGTGAAGATGTGTAAATATTTTACAGTAGATTATTTCAATCTCATAAAGTCAAAGATTTGTTTTTTACATCTTTCTTTTCCAACATGACAGTTCCTGCATTCTTACATTTGAAAAAAATAATGATGATAGAGATCACAAAAGTAAAGGAATTAGATGACTTTCACGAGTACATCTTTGAGTACTATGTCTAGGCTCTTGGTCAGGGTTTTGTACAATTTCTCTGTTGCTGCAGCTCTTTACAGATAAGCATATACTCCTACCACGTCCTGGCACACCAGAGAAGTAGAAAAAGTGCACACGTACAGTCACCTAGCAGCAGATTTGAATAGAACAGTAACTAAACAGATCTTTCAAAACTCCACTGAGTCTTGAGCCTTCCAGCAAATAAATGATATCCAAATATTTTCTCAGACCTCCTATACCTTTGGAGTGTTTTGTAACTGAAAATGCAAAATAAAGTATCCTTATCTGGAGCAGGCTTGCATCGCTGTTTTGTCTCCAGTCAACACTTCTATTTTGCTTTTGCACTTGGGCTCTTAATCCATTTCCACTAATTAGATTTTTTTTACCCTCTAAACCCCTGTGTGCCTGCTGTGTGCATGCTCTCACCTTTAAGCACTAAAGTGTCCATTGTCGACACAGACATTTACTACTGCTATCTCCCTCTTCTATCTTGGCTTATACATTGACTTTTCATCCCTGGATTTGTCCTGTTAACCTTGTTCTATTTGTTTTTAGAGCAATCCCCACATGGTATTTCCATTTTTCAGAAATAAATTAGATGACACATTGGTGCATGGAAGGTGCTGAGTTCAGATTATCTAAAGCTCTGTTTATCTATTGAGGTTCAAGAAGAGACTTTATATAATGCCTCAAGTGAGGGGCAATAGCTGCTTACTCAAGGTGGGGATAAAATACTACTTGGGATTCTCAGAAACGACTCCTCAGGAAGAATTATTGTTTCATAGATTAGCCAAGAGCGCAAAGTCCTGGATTGTAGCACCTTCCTTTAGGACAACTCATCAGCTTGTAGAAATTCTGTGTCTCAGAGCCAGCTGTGCCACTAAGGTACGGAAACATTGGTTTAATCATGCCAGTTCTGCAATCTTATGTCTTCAAAGCACAGCTGTGTTGGGACTTGAACAGCTCAGCTACATAGTGTGAGAGATGTGTTCTCTCTTCCTTATGGGTTTAATTCCAGTAATTTTTCTTATCATGTGAATCACGAGCATGTAAATTTCCTGAAGCATGTTAATTCCTTTTTTGTTTGCACTGTGCTCATTCAATATGTGCTAGAAAAGTGGTTAAAGTTGGGGTAACACTTTCTCAGGCTACATTAGCTTGACACGACTCTCTGTCAGGACAGTCTTTACCCAGTTGAATCTCATCCACCCCACAGACTTGGTCTAGGTGCTCCTGCTGTGGCAGGGGGATTGGACTAGATGATCTTTCAAGGTCCCTTCCAATCCCTAATGATTCTATGATTCTAGCAGTTTGTTGTCCCTGCCTTGCCTTGGGAGTAGCAAAAACTTTACAGTGGTTAAAAACTACTGAAAAAGCAGAAAAAAGAAGGAATATAAACTGTTACACTTTGCAACCTCCTTGTGGTGCAGAAAAGTTTGTAATCTTTTAGCCATCAATGACTGCTTCCTAGACAGGTTTTAAACAAAAAAAAAATTAGAAGACTTCACATTTCTCTTCATTGAACTTCATGATGTTAATGTTAGCCCACTCCTCCAGCCTTTCAAGGTACTTCTATAGGATGGTGCATCTATCATCCACTCTTTCCAGTTTTATATAATCTGTAAATAAACTGCAGGTGCAGTCCATGCCCATGTCTAGGCATGGACTATGAAGATATCACCGAGTCATAGAATCATTACGGATTGGAAGGGACCTTGAAAGATCCCTTCCCGTTTGAGGTTCTGTGATTCTATGATGATGTGCCATATTTTCATGCAAAGCTTTGTTCTTTTAGCCAGTTTGTAAATGAATATGATACTAAAATTTATATCTATGATATGATTTGTAACTAAGCAGCTAACTGGAAAGCAGTTTTGGGAGAGGAGTTATTTATTATATGCATAGTTAAGGTATTTCTTCATTATGGGTGGTCTACATTTGCAAAACATCGCTCCTTATGAGGCTTTGGGCCTGGACACTGAAAATGGGATTCACCACACCTGTGTTTATTTGTTGGAGCAGATGTCTAGGATCAACTTTACTTACTAAATGGCCCTACCTGGACTGTTTCTGTCCAGCTGAGTATTTTCTAAGGTATTTAATGAAATTCCCTTTGGAAACAGCTTGCTCTTTTCCTTTAGTAAACAGAGGTAATAAACCTGGGATACACAACCGTTGCAGTTTGAAAACTTCCCTCCCGGCAGTTACCTGTCCTGGGGGAAGGTGACCCTGTCCCAAGACCTGCCCTAAGGGGTGTCGTTAGTTGAGAAAAGAGCTGGTTACCCTGAGCTCTGGCTCTTTTTTTTCCTGAGGGTTTTCAGCCCTGCACAGGGGCAGTGCTGGGGCTTCCAGCGTCTCCCTCCCCCTTTTCCCCTGTCGGAGACGAGACAGAGGACGTTCACAGGGCCTCCCGGAAACGGCAGGGTGGAGGACGACGGCCCCGCGCGGCGCCAACCCCGGCCCGGCGCCGACCCCGGCACGGCAGAGGCGACCCCGGCCCCGGCCCGGACCTGACGCCACGGACCGGAGAATTAAGACTTCGGTGCAGATTTATCACCACCCCCCACAAGGAGCATCCCTTCAACATCGCAGTGAGTTGGGGGATTCCTCTTTCTCCTTCTGAAGCTGAGACAGGAGAAGAGAGGGGAGAGGGTCGTGGAATCCTCTCAGAGTGTGTGTGGGCCCCCTGCTGACGCAGCCCTGCGGTCGGTCTCCTCCTTAGGTCCCGCACAAGGCCAGGGCCACGCGGTCGTTGCCGTTTTAGAAAGCCCTGATCAGCAGGAAGAGAGAGGCTCTTTGTCATTTCTGCCGCTGAGGAAAATGTGGGGTTCTTAAGTATTGGGGAAAATTCCCCTGGGCTTAGCTGAAGAAAGCAGAAGGACTTGAGAATCCTTAAACCTTGGGCATGAAAGACAGAGTCTGGAGTATTTGTTGGAAGCAGGTCCCCTGCACCAAGGGATGCAGTGCAGGCGCTTGAGGAATCAGGCCCTTCCCGAGAGCGTTGAGCTGCAGAAGCTACACTGAAGAACTGAAGAATTCACTAGGAGTCTGCAAACAGCCTGGATGCTGCTGTACCGCAGACAGAGGTGATGCCTGAATAACTGAGAGGGTGCTGGTACTCGTCTCTACATGACTGACATGCTTTTTCCCTGCAGATCTCTGATGTGAAAAAAGACTCAAGGACCAATACGATAGTGATGTCCCATTGTATTTTTGTCAGAATATGTGATGGCATTTGGGAACACAGTTTTTAGTGTGTGTGCACTGACTTGCTTAACCTTTTCTTCTGTACACAGTTACAGAGGTAATTAACCCTTTTCCAGTTTCCCTAAGCTATAAATTCTGGAAAATCTATCCAAGATCTCATCAAGACCTGTTTTCTTTTCCTCTATCTTTAATTGTGGTCTTGAACCCACCACAACAACTGAAATAGCGAAAAGTATCTTGACTGAAATCTCGAATGACTCATTTTTTTCCTCTATATTTTATTTTATTCCATTACCATTTCCTCATACATATTGTACATCGCCTTCATGATATGTTTGTACATGTTTACCACTGTGCATTCTACCAAATGCCGTGAATGTGAGTCAGCAATTAACAAAGCTGAAATTATTTATAGGATTAATTTATTTTATGGTACTTACTGATCTTTTTATACTCAGGCCAAGGGACTTTGTTTTCATTGGAGGTTAGATCTGCTTGTAATCAGCTAGGCACTGAAAGTAGCTGAGACCACCATGCAGGCAGATTTGACAGAGACATTTTTCTAATGAAGATAAAACTAGAGTCAGGCAGGATTCTGCTAACACAGAATGCCCTGACTGACACATTTATAAGGATGGAGGGACTATAGGAAGCAGATAGAGATGAATTGACTTTTAGTTGGAAAAGATTGGCAGCTTTACTACAAATTATGATCCAGTTTGAGGAAAGAAAAGCCTTAGGATTGGTCTTTCTAACAGACAGGATCCAGGAAATGATCCCATGTGAGGCTGCACCTTGAGTATGGGGTGTGGTTTTGGGCATCACAGTATACAAAGGACATCAAGGTGTTGGAGTGGGGGCAACCACACTAATTAGAGGGGTTTGGAGGTCTTATGAGGAGAGACTCTTCAGGCGGGAGAAGAGGAGGCTGAGAGGAGATCTTGTTGCTCTCTACAAGTACCTGAAAGGAAATTGTAGTTACGCAGTTGTTGGTCTCTTCTCCCTAGTGACTATTGATAGGAAAAAATGGGGTAAAGTTGCTCCAGGGAAGGTTCAGACTGGATATAAGGTAAAACTTTTTCAGAGAAAGAGCGGTGAGGCATTGGAACAGGCTGCCCCGGGAGGTGGTAGAGTCACCCTCCTTGAAGGTGTTCAAAAAAAGGATGGACATGGTTATTTGGGAGATGGTTTAGTAGTTAGGGGTTGTAGGGCAGACGATTGAACTTGATGATTTTTGAAGGCCTTTTCCAGCCTTGATCCAGTGATTCTATATAGCCTCATAACGTGCACTTGCAGCCTAGAAAGCAAACTATCTTATGTTGCATCAAAAGAGTAACCAGAAGCTTTAGGAAGGTGATTCTCCCCTTCTACTCTGTTCTATGCCTACCTCTGGGGCCCACAACATGAGACGGACAGGGACCTGTTGGAAACAGGAGGACCACAAAAAGTGATGAGAAGTCTGGAGACCTCTGCTATGCAGGCAGGTTGAGAGTTGTGGTTGCTTACCTAGAGAAGAGGAAGTGCCAGAAATCAGCTTTGTAGTACCTGCAGAAGGTCTACAAGAAACACGGAGAGGAATTTTTATGAGGGCATGTAGTGATAGATGAGGGATAATGGCTTTGAGGTAAAGAATGTAGATTTAGATTAGATGTAAGGAAAAGGTAACAGAACTTTAAGGCTTATCCGTTGCCAAGCAGTGACATCTCACAAATACGACACTCCCAAAGTTTTGTGGTGTGTTCCTGAACTGAGCAGGAAGAGCACTCTCAAAGCCTCTTATTGACAGAAAGCATTTGGCTTCCAAGAGATACCAAAGCAAGATTCTCAGGATTCATCCTAGTGAAAAATGGTGTGATTTTAGGTTCAGCATCACGCTGTGCATCTTGCAGGCAATTTGTCAAGGACACCGTGTAAACCCAGAGCAGTAGGTAAGCGCTGTCTCTACTGAGACAGGAGTGAGAAAAGTCTAAGCTTGGGATCAAGGAATGTTTGCAAGGTAGGTTAGCAAAAACGAAATAAACGAAATCTCTGACTCTCAGATCAGGAACACAATTATTAGAAATACCATCTAGACATCTGCACTCAATTATTTCTTGTCTTTCAGATCATAGATGTGGTACCTGGCTGAGAGAGTCTACTGCATCATCTGAGAGGTCAGGTTTGGTTGATGCTTAGAAAGTATATTTCCTTGCTAGGAAATAATAAAAATAAAAAAGCAATTGCCTCTTTGTCCTTCAACAACTTTTAATTCTGTACAAAACTACTATTTTCTGTAGTAACAAGGCTCAATTCCTCTCTATTATGTTATGTTTTACAGCATAGGATCAGTTATTATGTAAAGTGCCCTGCTAACTGAGCAGTCTAGAAATGTACTGACACCGTGGGACTGCAGAACAGTGGACACAATGAAAATCATTAAAATATGTTGATAGGTGCTTCTTGTTAAACTATTTAGAAAACCTGTGAAGATTTATAGCTGTAGTTACGCAGGAAACAGAACTGTATTTGGTTTACAAATATATTGAGTTCTCCTTTTACAGTTCAACAGAGTTCAGAAGCTAAAAGTCAAAGACTGGTTTGGAGATTATCCACACAGAAGGAAGTCTGAAATTTGGCCAGTGTCTATTTCGCAGTGAGTTCTCAGCCAAATGGAGATTAAAAACAGTAGTGTAAGGGACTGACAACTAATGTTCTTGTAATCACTGAAGAGTTCATTTCAGTTGTCACATCTGTACTGCTCCCACATCTCGTGATGCTCTTCAATGACAATCTTATTTCCTTCTAATATAGATACATCTTTTATGAAGTGCAGAAAGAGATATTAGAAAGAAAATGGGTCTATTAATGAATGAAACCAGAGCCAAATGCCAGTACCTGAGTAGTTTTCCTAAAATTCACTGTGGTAAAATTCCTTCGTGGGTCTCCATGCGTGTACCTTTATTTCAAAGGGTTTTGCTATCATTTCATAATTTTAAAAAGAGACTATTTCAAAATCGTGTTGGAATTCAATGTGAAATAGGTCAAAGTTGTATTTTTTAATATGCTTCAAATGCTTTCTTTTCAGAAGTCTCTTTCAATGCAGATTTTTTTCTCCTAAAAATTTAATTTTAAAAAAATAATTAATTTTGAAAATGTGACATCGTTAAAAAAATACAACCTCTAAGCATTTTATTACTGCTTTTCGTAATCTGGTTTTATTTCTAGAGTGCATTCAGAAGAATACATTTTTTTTTAACTCAGAACAAGCTTTGCAAACTAAGGGATTTGTATGAAACTGTGTAGTTTTCGTGGCTGCTGAGACGCAATCCACAGTGTCAGGCAATGATGACTGTATCTCCTGACTCACTTGCCAGATTAGCTGAGTACAGCAGTACAGTATCCTGATACCCCTTAGCAGAACATCATTAGTGTTACTTATTTGCACTACTTGAACACTTGGCACTGAGCATGGATCAGAATAAGACAGCCTCAGTCTCAGAAAGCTCACATACCCCGTATAAGACCTGAAACAAAAAATGAGTGGAGATAGACAAGGAACAAAGAGAAAGCAATGAGACATGGCTGATGTTTGCACACCAGGAGACTTCAGTGTTTACTTTGTTTTCTTCTCAAAGGAGTTTGCGAAGTAAGAAACTGAAGGATGAATTTGGAAAAGATAAAAAACATTTTTCAGCTGTTTACAAACACCTCTTCCCAGTAGGCACCAGGATGTAAAACCATAAAGGTTCTTGTGTAAAAGTCAAATGAGATGGCATTGTAGATTTAGTAGGTGCAGGAATGACCTTTTGAAATATCAAGGCATCAGTTCAACTACTTCATGTAAATCAACTGATCTAAAGACGGAAAAGCAAGACATTATAAAGACAGCATGAATATATTCCTAGAGATACAGGTAGCTGTAGAATTTCTGTTCCGTTTGGGTTCCATTTAACTTTTTGTCCATCTTTAACTTTTGTTTAATTTTGATGAAGAGCATTACGTGAAACTAGCAGATAGTCGTTGAAAAGAGATTAAGAGCCATTGAAGGATGGTACTTCAGAACTTGTTACCTTCTGTTTCTCACTATAATCTGCTGTTCTGTTGTCTGTATGGATTTTACTGTGTTACCTCATAGCCCTTCAAACACAGGAGAAGTATATGTATTTAAAAAACCCAACAAAACAAAACTCCAAAGCCCAGAAAGTTAACAGTAATTGACATGAACTACAGGACTTAAGCAATTGACAAAGACAATACCTTAATTTAATAAGTTTAAAAACTTTTGCTTAACTCCATGCTCATATACTTAGTTTTTGAGTGGTATTTATTTAGTGATCTTTTATCTGAGAGCACTGCTTATAACTGGAGGACAGATCTTTGTTCCCTTTCTTCTGCTCCTTTAGGGTACTGCAGCTTGTCTTTAAATCAATACTCAAATCATTCAGTGCAAGACTACAGGGAAGCAATAACCAAGAACCACACTATCAAAACCAGATAATTTACTGTGATATAAAATTCCTGTTAGATAAGAAATGGGCTACTACAATATAATTTAAAGAAAACATAAATCTTATCTGATGCCTTCTAATTAGTGAGCTACATTACCTTTCTATTTTAAATGTGTGACTTGACTTTAACTTCCACAACGTTCTTCTTTTCCCTTAAGATTTTATTAGTCTAGGGATTGAGCATCAGATTGTTTACTTCACTTTGCTCTTAATATCAGAGCTTTTTGCTTTGAGATAAATACACATTCAGCTATATTTTTTTTTTTTTAATTTGCAATAAGCCTTCTGGACTAAATTTGTAAAATATTACAATTTGTAAAAATAATTTTGATTATTCATTTTCTGTGCTTGGCAGAACTTAGAAACATTAACAGAACCGTACTGATTATATTACTCAAGTCCCACATTGTGTATCCTAAATCATGTCTCCTAAAAACCAAATGCTAGACTTGAGTGCAGGAAAGCCGAAAATGAATTTTGTAGTATTAGAAAGGAGTGTCCTTACATTTTCATTCAATCTTACATGTTTACGAGTTTTTCTGGTTTCCTAGTGTATCAAATTGTTCAACGACATTAAATGATCTCATTATGGACACTTCCATTCCCTCAACAGAAATTGAGCGAGTGGCTGGGAGAGCACTGGCACAAAGCCAAACCCTTTGTGTTTCTTCTTGATGGAAATATTATGGAAATGAAGGTAAGTGAAAAAAGACTGAAAAAAAAGGGTGCCTGCAGTAACCAGTTACTGAATTTCAGGAAGTCAAGTAGAAAGCAGTGAAAAAAGAGCTAAAAATCCAACCTGAAGCAACACTAAACAAGTATAATAATGTCAGTAATAGTGGAGAAAATGGACCTTTGTAGGCACAGTGTTAATACACCTGAGGTCCACTAGTTTCTAAGTTCTTGCAGAGGCAGAAGTAGTTTCTCAATGATGTCACTATTGTAACTCAATTAAAAATCGTTGTCAAGAGATGGATGTCCTTTAGCATCTCTTACAGTGTAAAAGATGAGATGAATCAACGGGTGATTCAGCCTCTTTAACTACTTTATTCTATTCTAAACATATTCACAAAAACAAAATAGACATTCCTAATAGCCAAGGAATAGTTGCATGTACTTGTGTACCTGTAACTTAGCAGTTACATACACCTCTGGTACTGGTTTTGTCTCTACTGCTCTTGGTCTTGCGGGCACAATGAAAGAATTGATCCCGTCCTCCAAGTCTGTCAAACTGAAAGTCTATTAAAATGCTACCACCACTGAACTGGACTAGTTCTGCATATCAGTTAAAAGCTGTCCTCTAAAACACTCATTTACTCTTTACCCCATGTATCCAGAAGACAAATTATACTATTAAGCAATTTATAAACCCACAATAGTATTTATTGGAAGGCAGTGGATGTCATTTTCTACGAACAGAACTGGAACTTTCACTTACAAAACACACTGCAAAGCCCATTGGCAGACAACAGAGAAACCAGCACAGAGAAAGAGACTGTTTGTGGGTAAACCCTAACAGTGTACTCCACAAGTGTTGAATACATTTGTCTGTATGTAGTGAACACTGTTCAGAAACAAGAGAAACTGTTTTGCTGACTACCTAAATGATTTAAACTTTTGCTGCTTTAGAATCACAGGTTGTAAGTGTCCTCTAGAGATCATCTAATCCAACCACCCTGCCAGAGCAGGTTCACCTAGAACAGGTTGGAGGGGACTGTGTCTACAGAGAGGATGATGGTGGGAGAATAGATTCATCTCACAGACAGCTACACACAGGCACAGACACAGAACTCCACATGCTGTTTTCAGAGCATTTATACTTACACATTTTAAGACACACAACCACTTTGATGATCAAGGTGCAGGTGATTTGCATATCTAGCATTACAGTTTGAGGACTGGAAGTCTTTTTACATGTTCTCCGTTCCATATGGATACTGCTACCTGTAAGAGAGAGAGAAGCTATAAATTACTGCCCTGCAGCCTAATGCACATCCCACAGAAGAATGTGACACACTGCTTTTTGTAATTGATGGACGAAGTGTCAGCTCTAGCCTCAGACTAACTCCGTGTCAATGTCCTCACTGTCATTAACGGCAGAAGCTGTCATTCAAAAGCAGTGTTGGTTTATGTTGAGGCAAATTAAAATTATTGGAATAGACCTTCACCTGAACTACATGAGTCTGACTCCAGATAAGGACATGGGCCATCACCTCTATGGCACACAGAGGGTCTTATAATTTAAGTGCAATGTAACTGCAATTTTATTTCCTTGTAGATTTACATTTAGCTGCTGTCACAAACATTTGATGAAGGGCTATCATATGCTTGGGGGTCATAGGGCAAGTTACTGTAGCAACTGGAAGAATAATCATTCTTTTCTTACCCTAGTAGTAAGCCAAAGTAAGATCAAAATTATGACAGTGAAAGTCAAAGATGTCTGTGTCACAGTATATGAGAGAATTATATCTTGACACTCATGTCAAGGGTTTTGAAGGAAAAAGTGTGTACTAGTTTTACATTAAAACAGCAGAACCTACACAAGGTCTAATGATTAAAATCTTTTTGGTTTTTTGTTTTTGTCTTTAGTGACAACACTACAATCCTCCACATGTTTTCAGTTTGCTACCTCAGCTTGACTGTAACACAAAATCTGCTTCATGTTCAGATAAAGACCTGAGGATTTGACACAAATAAAATACTACTTTCAAATTAAAGATTTTGTTTAAATTATTTAAAAGTAGTGGAGAAAAATAATAAACATATGCCTCACTGCAAAGGGATTTCAGCTTTGGGTTTTCACTGCTCTGTGAAGCTTCTTATTCATCTTCAGGTAACATCAAAGCATTCAGCAATTCGGTTTGTAGCATGATTGAAGAAGTTTTCAAAGAGAAAGCAGTCAATAAAAGTACAGGTCCCTTTCTGCAAGCAATTAGCTGTGTTTAAACACAATCAAATAGAAGCATATATAGACATTCAAAATACGCTTTCAAATTTCTAGCCTGCTCATTACCAAACAAATAGGTACCTGTCATTGCTAAAACTGAAGAGATCGCTGCCAATGCAAAAGCGGTAAGAGCCCATGGATTTATTTTACCTTTTGTTTCAATCAATTAGTGTAGGAACAGAATTAGGTCAGTTTGTATTGTGTTCCCTTCAGATAAGGTGTTTGGGAAGAGAAAGGAACAAAGGGACCTTTTTTAAAAATTAATCTGTGTAAGTCACTTAATGTAGTAGCAATTTGGTCTAAAAACACCTTAAAAAAATATGACTAAGAGTAATGCAGCAGACTAGAAAGCAACCGAGAGTCACCAACCTCCAGTTGTGGATGCCCCCTCCCTGGAGGTGTGGATGGGCCTCTGGGCAACCTGATCTAGTGAGAGGTGTCCCTTGCACATGGCAGGGGGGTTGGATCTAAATGATCTCTTAGGTCGATTCCCACCTAAGCAATTTTATGATGATCATCTTAGCTCAATCTTCTTTTGCTCTTAGGGTGAAACATGGGGCAATCCTACAATCCCCATGCTTAGTCAAAGTTCCCCTATTCATTTGTCTGCTTGGTTTCTCATTTTCCTCTCGATTAAAAATAATGTTTATCAATTGACATTAACATTGTTGATGTGGAGGAAACAGCGGAAGTGCCTCAAGGTCCTGAAGCAGTGCAAGATGAAACTGCATGTTTCAATGTGCATGGGCCTTGTGACTTATCAAACAGTGACTTCCGTGACAATTCCCCCTTTCAGAATAACTTGTGAAGACTTACTCTACTTGCTCAGTGTAGTGGTGATGGTGCAACAAAGAATCAGAATCTGCACAAGAAATGAGGCATCTGTCCAGGTATTTTTCTTACTTGCGTAACACCTTGAGCAGTGTGACTAGGAACTGCACAGCACTGTGGCCCCAAGACACACTGTTCGTCTGTTAGGGTGTCACAAATCCAGTGTTACACGTATTTCAACATTATATAAGGTTCCCCTCAAACCACTTAAAACCCATAATTTTCATTCATCCACTAGCCATACAAGCAAGAGCCCAAGGGAAAAGAATTTGTTGCGATGACATTTAGAGGGACGTGGATAACCGGACATAAAATGGATGGGCTACTGCCTCTTCACTGTGTAAACAGCAGATTGTTGTACTGCTGTTCTTCAAGGACATAAATGTTATTTTCCAATCCCACACAAAAGATACTTACTTTCCTCTCAAGCCACGTAACCATCACTAAAGAAGGACAAGAACCCGTCTTTCTCATTTTGACTCTGTATTCTGCATTCATTGCCCCTGTACACAAATGTGCTCTTATTATTCATTAACTGTAGGCAAATAGTGTGTAGCAGTCCCACAAAAGATTAGGACCCCATTGAGCTGGACACTTGTCAACAACATAGCAAGGGCGAGATAGCCTGAAAATTTTATAGATTAAAAAGCGTTATAAACATAGGAGATAAGTAAAGTTAGACTAAGTAGTTTACTCAACATGATTGAGGACACCCACGGTAGGCTGGAGATGTGATTCCATCCCAAGTAAATACAGCAGAATAGCCCAGACTTAAAATCTATGTGTGGCGAGTCAAGGGAAGATGTGTAAACCCGCTGTGGCTCGTTCACATCTGAAGGGGGTTTAGGAAGAGCAGGTTGTATCAGCAGCCCACTGCCAGACCTCCTCTTCCTGGAGATCCTTAGCTGTAGACAGAACAGGGATTGACACCTTAAGGGCAGATCTTAGGTGGACCAATACACGCTCTGCAAGGCATCTTTGCACACCAAGAGCATTGCAGGATGGCTGAGCTTCCAGGACAGGTGAAAGTGTGCATCAGATGCTGTACTTTTGTATCGAGCACATGGTTTGGGGTGCATGTTCTACATGCTGGCCCACTCTGAACAGTGGGCAGGTGTGGCAGTAGGACTGAGTGGCACGTGACTAAAGCATCTTGTCATTAGTAAAGGAAGTTCATTAATGAAAACTGGGTATAAAAGTTTACTCCTGGATTGTGTGATATTTGGTGACAAATCCTCCTACTCCAGCTGCGTTTTTGTTAACCTGTTTCTCTTATTTATCTGTTACTCGTGTTTTGAAACTAGATTTACTGGGATACAACCCAGTATTTATTTAGCTGTGCTCAGCCACTAACGTACACGCTCATCTCTCTAAAGCCAGATCTGGAGAGTTATAGGGTAAATCCAGTCTCTGCTCGGCACCAACCTTAGAAATAGTGATTAGCTGTGTAAGTTGTTTCTCAGAGCATTCCCTATTTGTGACTGTGAGGTAAAGCCTTTAGTCAGATCCTCCAAAGTCTTACAAATTCCAGACAATAATTTGGGCAGATAATTAAATGTGAAGTTAGGCTTTATGAAGCTGCTGTGTTTAGTCATGTCAAAATTGTGTTGTACGGACAAGCGACAAATCCAGAAAGAACAAATTAGTTCAATTGCTGTTTGTCATCTGTTTTCCATTGCCAGCAAAAAATGCTTTCCTCCCAGTTCTGCATTTATTTATGTAATTTCATGGAGTGATATAGTGGAGAAACAACCTTTCACTTAAGTGTGTTTCCTGCCTAATACGTAAAACATGAGGGACCCAACGGGACCAGGTTTTAAAAAACAATAGCGTATTTCAAACAGCAACATCAACAAACATATTTTTCCAGGTACAAGTTATCTGAATCCCCAAATGTAATATTTCTTTTTCATTTGCTGTTCCATCTTGCCTACAGTTAGCATAAGAATTACTTAAGCTCAAGAAAACTGTTTACAGAGAATTTATATGCAGTTAGATTGCATCTATCTTAAATGCAATTTGGTTTCTGATAGGAGACTGGAGGACATAAGCCTTCATTTTAATTTGGATATGGGACATTAAGTACCAAAACTGAAGCTAGTGTATTTTGTTCTTGATCCACTGACTACAAAGGATAGATATTGAACCACACATGAGAGGGTTTTCTTTTTAAAAGACCCTTCACTAGTCTTCTGGCCCTGTACACATGCAGAAGTTCACATTGACATAGAAAAAGATTTCTACAGGTGTATTCTAACAAAACCTTGCCCTCATTTGATTAAATTCATAAAGCCTTGCTTTCATTATTTAGGAGTTGAATGTATGAAATAGTACTCTTATATTTGTCATATAGTTGACAAAACAGACTTATTTCAAGACTGTGTAACTTCTACTTCATTTAGCCTCCATCGATTTCTGTCGTGGTTTGATTTAGAGTAAATTCCATTCAGTGATTTACTTTCCAAGTGAGTCTCTTACGAGTCGCTGTGCTTTGAAAGTTAACGGCATATTTGCACAGACAGTGTCGCCTTCTGCAAGTGATAACACTTGGTGTTTATGGTTATTACCAAGGAGTGGTGCACAGAAAGGTTCCTGTTTCTACTTGATCTATGAAGACCAAGTTCAGTGCTAAAAGCTGTGTGCCGTGCTGGACATGCAGTGAGAGGCTGCAGGTGTGGGGAGGAGCAGACAGAACAGGTGACTGTACCCTGACCAACAAAGTAATCTATCCCTTAGACATCCTATTGGGTATAAAGGTGAGGGACCACAAGGGTCAGTCTCCAGTGGCTGGCTTCCAAGGGGGACTCTTTGTTCTGTCTTCACTTCCAACCTGTGTGTTCCTGAATGCAGTTCTTTAATGCAACTCCTGAGTCTGCTTCCCGTCTGCTGCTCTTCCCAGTCTGGGTCTTCCCCAGTGTTTGCCCACAGCCACCAGTGTTTGCCACAGCACCAGTGGTAATGTCAATGATGTAATTGCTGCCAGGGATTTTTTTGGATCAGTATTGGTCTTGTATATATTTGTGTCTGTTTCATTTTATTACTATCCTTTTCAGCAAAGATGTTTTAGTTTTCCAATCCATAAACCTCTCTCTCTTACATCCTTTTATTGTCCCCTTTGGAAGGGACAGAAATTAAAAGAGAGCACCTACCATTTATCTAGTGGACAGCCTACCCTCAACCTATGAAAATTGCATAATATGGCATAAAACTCAGAGCGAGAACAAGTTTATCTGTTTAAACAATGAAATTAAAATCTCAACACAATTAGAAATTTTATGTCCTATTTGATTTGTGGGTTTAATTTATCAGTAACGACTCTTGTGCCAAACTTCAGCTTCCCGTTCTGTAAGAGGCCTGATTTTAAAATACCGTTTGACTGCTGTGAATGTTCACTTTGTTAAAAAACACCATATGAAAATATGACACATTACATGCTTTCTCTAAAGAACATGCTATTTCTGGGAGTGCACTTCAGAAGTTCTGATATCAGCCATCTGATCTACTGAGCATCATAGCTGTGCACCACCATTTTCAGTACCACTTACATAGAAGGTGTCATATGTCTTGGGTGAACCCACAATGTTATTAATATATATGCATGCATTATCATTATGGAATATAAATACAGGTGGAGGAAAAGAAAAGATATTTCTCTATAAAATTTTGTTTAATAATGACCACATACATAATGAAAAAGGAAAGAAAATGAACAGAGGGACCAAGCAGCTTTACAAGAAAAATCAGCTATGACAGTTTCCAATTTCAGGTATAGACCTTGGTATAAATATTACTACATGCCGATACAGTTTTCTTTTTCTTCTTTTTTCTTCTCCTTTATCTAAGTACGTTAAATATTACAGTAAAAAGAGGGAAAATATGTGATGATTTTGTAAGTTCACATTTTGGACCACCTTCTGCAGAATGCAAGGGTCAGCAGTGTTCTGCCAGGGTCAGCGCTGGGTGAAGGGACAGTGTATCCTCTGCAAGTTCACTCCGTCTGTCAATATCAATTCGGGGTAGACCTGCTGGAGAGTAGCCCTGAAGAGAAAGCTCTTGGAGTCCTGGTGGAGTGGGGTTTAGAAATAAAGTAAATGTTCCCATGGATTAGAGTTTTTACTTTGGAGAAATGCTACAAATACATGCAGGTGTTGGTTTTGTTATTTATATTAAGGATCATTTTATTACCTTCCGATTAAGGAAAACTTTTAATCAGACTTAACATTAGCTACTAATTTCATCATACAAACATAATTTCTATAGTAAAAGCACTGGCATTGTGGCTAAAAAGAGAAAGCACAAATGCAGATTTTACCATATTTAAGTCTATAAAGTGCATTTCATCACAAACTCAAGTCTTATTGGTGTCACAAATAAGGAAATGTATAATTATTATTAAAATCATTTGAACTGACATGGTTTCTACTAGATACACACACGTATTTGTCTGGTGCAACTTTGGGAGATTATCTTTGTGCTAATAAACAGTAATGGTTCCCTCCAGTCAGCTTGACCGTGATGTAGTTCCCTCCATGCCTGGTGATGGGATTCATACCAGCTGACCTGTAATAAAAGGTGCTTGCATCAACCACCTAATAAAACGTCTTCTAAGACAGCAGAGGGTATTTTGTAATGAAAAACCTTTTGTGGGAGATCGGTATTACTTAGGAAAAACCATAAAATCCGTTACCAAAGAATAATGAAGCATGACAGCCATAATAGGTGGAATGAAAACCTTCAGTTAGTTTGTTTGAGCTTTCAATCTACATTTTTTTTATTCTTACTTGAGCCTTTAACTCTAATTTGGTTAGTTGGGTCTGGTTTTTTTCTCCCATCAGTGCTCCTCTTTGGCAAATCAACAACCAAATCTACATGATTGATGAGGTCTGTAATGTGGCAGATACATGACAGTTACGCAACCATTCTCTCCAGCCTGAGCTTTAAGATTAATTTGAGACCAAGTCAACTTCATTCTAGACTAATTTATCCACGCAGAAGGCTATTCCATGCCTAGCTTTCATGGTTCTTGTAGGTGTTCCTCACTTTCTGAACACCACGCTGAAAGGGGAAGGCCAGATGGAAGATGCATGGTGATATTAGTGAGAATTCACTGTGTCCTACCCAATTTTTAATAACTTGGGAGGTAAAGGAAGGAACTAGTCACTCTATGAGGGTCTGTCCTAGGGCAGTGTGGAGAAAAGACCAGGGGAAGACTTTCTTTAGAAGCTCTTTGAAATACACAGTTAAGAATATTTTTAACACTTGAGCACAACCAACTCTACGTACAAAAGCTATGAACCTCATAAGGTTTCTCTCTCGTCTACATTGTCAGCATAGTAGCTATGGCTTAACGAAGGAGAAGAAAGACAAAATATTGTGTCTTTCAGTGTTGATGGAAAAGTAAAGCCTTGACAATAGTACTCTCTGGAAGGCTTCCAGTATTTGGTACACAAGCTGCCAAGGAACCGTGTTAAAACACCATTGCAGAAGGTGTGAGGCAGTGAGGGGACGAAATGTAGATACAAAAAAGAATCATTTCTGTCTGGTCCAACATGGAACACGCAGTGGTATTTGGCATCAAACAAAGAGTTGGGATTGTCAGTTTGGGTTTTGGTATTGGTTTAATAAAGATTAGGGGGCATTTTACATGGAAATAAGAGAAAACTGTTTGAGATGATTAATCGTTTAAGAGCAAAATTTTTGTCCTCAGAAAAAGTAGAATCTAACAAACCTCGGATAGGAAACATCAAAGCATACTCTCGTCCCATAAATAGAGACCTAAATATAGACAACTAGATCAAAGGAAAACATGTTCTATCATACAAGAACTCTATAAATACTGAAAACCTGAACCAAGGGATTGGTTTGGAGTGAGGATATAAAGATTATAAAGATGGAAAAATTTGGACGAAGAAACACATCCCCTGGGAAACAAGGAGATAAAAAATATGACCGACCAAACAGATCAGATGGCTAGTGTAGAGTTTCATAATCTGAAGATAAGGCTTAATTACAGCAAATATAATAACCATCACAATTATCACAATTTACGTGAACAGAAGTGTCATGCTTAGTT
Source organism: Phoeniculus purpureus (assembly GCA_028565055.1). Classification (NCBI taxonomy): domain Eukaryota; kingdom Metazoa; phylum Chordata; class Aves; order Bucerotiformes; family Phoeniculidae; genus Phoeniculus; species Phoeniculus purpureus. The sequence continues at coordinate 110,313,758 of JAOXOE010000001.1, forward strand.
TAAAGGATTATATTTGTTGCACTGCATTGTATGATGTGTCCATGGTGGTGACTCAGACATACTAACATTTACAAGAAAAGAAAAGATGGTAATAATTGATCACTTCAATTAACCCTCAGAAAATGCAGGAAAATGTAATAAAAAGTTGTAATAAAGACTTAACTAGTGAGATACCAAAACAACTGCTTTGTGAAATACGTAAAAGAAGGGTTCAAAATGCAGTAGCTGAAGCTGGAGGAGGACACCCTTCAAATAGTCTGCTTTCCCATGCATCCCTCATTCATAAACTCCAGATGAATTAAAAGCCTTTTTGTTTTAACTAAACAACGTCAGATTCTTGCAAGAGAAATTTATGGAAAAAAACAACAACAAAAGGTACAGGGAATTAGACAGAGTAATTAAAATACAAAAAAAGAGAGTAACAGTGGGAATAAATGGACACCACCACTTAAAAGCATCATGCCAGAGAAAATGTATAACCTCTGGCAAAAAATGTGTTATAAAAATCAAAGAACTAAAACCAGACTGCGCAGTTATGTGGCAGAATAAAGAAAGCTTTCAGAGCATGACAGCAGCCATGCTGAGCCAGAGCAAAGGTCAGACCAAGCCCCATGTCCCGCTTCCATCAATAACAACGAGCAGATTTTGCAGGAAGATCAAAGTAATAAGGCATGCAGTGAATACTCTGTGGAGCCTCCCGTGATTCACTACTCAGGAACTTCTTGAAACAGAAATAGCCTTTTAATAGAAGTAGGTCTCTGGTATTTCTGTCTATCATCTCAAAGGGATATTTTTGTCCATGAACTAATCCAGTTACTTTTTCAATTCAGACAAACCTTTAGCATCCAAAATATCCTGAGCAAAAGTCTTCTGAAATGGAGCATAGAGTTTGCTTTTTGTGGCAGCACCAAAGACCAATCCACGTCAGAGTACAACGTCTGACTGCTGATCCAGAGGCTCCTTGCACGTCTCACAGACCCACAGACAATGACAGTTGTTGCTCCCTGTTGGGTGCACGAGCCATTAAATAATTGCAGTGTCTTTGTAAGTGGTTCACAAACTACTTGCCGTGTCTTTTTCTGTGCAGTAAAGGATGATGGAAGAAAAGTGACCTGGTGGGGGAAGGTTGTCTACATATTATGTAGAGAGCTACCTCCTTTCTTTTGCTATTTTTGCTTCAAACCTACCACCTGCTAACAGTCTGCGATATTCTCGGTATTGCTTTGGAAGAGAACATGAACCATCTGTCTCTTTTTACCTTGTCCTTTTCCCTTGTGATTGGACAAATTTCTGTCAAAGCCTTTCTTCAGTTGTCACCTCCCAGACTGAATAGTCCCAGTCTATTTATTAATTCCTTTGACTGCCATTCATTGGTTATTTTTGGTACCTTTCTCTGAACCTCATCCAGTTCTGTAAAATCCTTTAGATTTTAAGAAAGCAGCTTTTCACACAAATATAGTTACAGTTTCTGTTTTCTACCATTTTCTTATTAATTTCTAACATTCAATTTGGTTTTTTGACCACTGCTGAGCGCTGAGCTGATGTTTTTGTGAAGGCATTCATCATAACTCTCAAGATCTTGCTCCTGAATGATGACAATCAATACAAAGTGCCTCACTAAAGAAGAAAGTACCCTTTAAATAAAGAACTTGTTTTCAGAAAAGGAAAATAAAAAAGATCATAAGGTCTATTATTTTAAATGTAAAAGAAGAAAAATAAGATGCTAAAAAAAGGTTGATAAAGGAGTAAAACTAATATTAAAACTTATGCACTGTATTTGATTCCTGTTACACGATTGTGGTACCAGAAGGGCAGCCTTTATGAGCATCAAGGGCTGCTCTCATACAGGACACAATTGGTTGAAGGCACCTCCAAAACCAGACTGTTACTGGCTAATGCCGAATCCATCAGCAAAGCTGATAGTGATTCTGTGACAATATATTTGAGAAGGGGTAAAAAACATTTCACTGCACGTGTGAGAAAGGAGTGAGAAAAGTGAGAAAAGCAGCTCTGCAGACATCACAGTCTGTGAAGAAGGAAGGGGTGGAAGTGCTCCAGGGGCTGGAGAAAATGTCCCCTACAGTCAGTAGTGAAGACCATTTTGACACAGGTTATTCCCCTCTAGAACATAGAATCATTACGGCTGGAATGGACCTCCAGAATCATCAGGTCCAGCCTTCATCCCAACATCTCCCTTTCCCTAGGCCATGGCCTTAAGTGCTGTGTCTATGCTTTTTTTTTAATACCTCCAGGGATGGTGATTCCACCACTTTCCTGGGCAGCCTCTTCCAGTACCCAACAAGTCTCAATAAAGAATTTCTTCCAGGTATCCAATTTATCCAGGTTAGTAATTTGGGAGAAGAGACCAGAATCAGCCTCACTACAACCTCCTTTTAGTTCCCTCAGCTTCTTCTCATAGGGCACATTTTCTATAACTCTCACCAGCCTCCTTGCCCTTCTCTGGACCCACTTCAGCACCTCAATGTCCTTCATAAACTGTGATGCCCAAAACTGGACACACTGCTCAAGGTGTGTTCTCACGGGTGCAGAGTACACGGACACCATGACCTCTCTGCTCCTTCTGGTCACACCATTCCTGATACAGGCTATGATGCCATTGGCCTTCTTGGCTACCTAGGTGGACTGCTGGCTCCTGTTCAGCTGGCTATCAACCAACACTCCCAGGTCCTTTTCTGCCATGACCTTTCCAGTCCATGGAAGTCATCCTGATTTCAGTTAGAACATAATAGCATATTTGTGCAGACAGTGTCTGTTTCTACAAGGTATAAATTACTGCCAAGAACTGGTGTGCAGAAAGGCTCTTGTTTCTACTTGATCTGAGCAGTGACCTTGGGGTCAGTGCTAAAACCTGTGTGCTGTGCTGAAAGTGCAGTAAAAGGCTGCAGTTGTGGGGAGGAGCAGCCTGGACAGGTGATCGTACATTGACCAACCAAGTCAGTAAAGATGAGGGACCAAAAGGGTCAGTCTCCATCTTCTTCAGTGGCCGTCTTCCAAGGAGGACTCTGATCTGTCTTCAGTCCCGACCTGTGCACTCTTGAATGCGGTTCTTTAGTGCAACTCCCATTTTCTGATTTCTCATTCTATTTTGTTGGTTAAATAAATTAAATTTATTTACCCAAAGTCAAGGGTGTTTTGCCTGTGATTATAATCTGTGATGATTTTACCCATTATGATAATGAGGGTGGTCTCTCTGCTTATCTTGATCTGTCAGCTATTCAAACATATTTTCTCCCTCTGTGCTGGTCATGAGATTATCAAGATGTAAAGAGAACAGAAGTTGTGGCCAAAGCAAAAACTAATTTATCACATCAGAGTTCACTGTGGAAGTCAGAAAGGGCTTTTCAAATGAAAAACTAATCATTGAAGCAGTTTCAGTCTGAAGTGTCAGTGGAGGAGCTTTTAAAATGAATTAATAAAATTAAGAGTAAGATATTTCCAGTTACATCTGCTATTTGTTCAAGAGCTCTGGAAGAAGTCAAGTAGTAAATTGTGCAATTGTTAACTGCAGTATATAATTTATTATGAAAATCATCATTAATAAAGGAATAGAATTTGACAAAAGTTATAGATTTAAAAATCAATCATTCAAGAAGATACGATAAATTATTGGTCTCTGTATTTGCACTAGAATCATAGAACATTACGGATTGGAAGGGACCTCAAAAGATCATCTAGTCCAATCCCCCTGACACAACAGGATCACGCAGACCAAGTCACACAGGAACATATCGAGGTGGGTTTTAAACATCTCCAGAGAGGGAGACTCCACAACCCCCTGGGCAGCCCATGCCAGTGCTCAGTCACCCTCACCGTGAAGAAATTCCTTATCATATTGATGTAGAATGTCCAGTATTCCAGCGTACACCAATTTGCCTTTGTCCTGCCAGCTCTGCACCACGCTTGCTTTCTTGGCTTCAAACCGCATTATTCACCACCACCTATCACAATGTTCCAAGGCGAGGACTGTCCGTGAGTTCTTCTCTCCCCTTTTTCTTCCACAGATCTTGGGCTGCAGCACAGCTGTCTTCTCCTCCCAGGTGCTGACTGACTGAGCTAGAGGCAGATTTTGTCTGGAGCTGGGGAGATACTCTTTGGTTTGTTTTCCCAAAACCTCTCACAGATGCTATCTCCATTCTTCATACCGCTGCCCTGCTCAAACCACAACAAATGTGAAACTTGACTGTTGCTACTTCAAGATGACTGAGATACACATTTTGCTCTCCACCACATATTGTTAGCAGAGAACCCTTCCCTCAATATCTTTGCAGGAATATTTAGCTATGAATGTTAATGGCCTTCTGGTTTAATATCTCATGTTCTGCTTTTAAGTGTCTTTCACAGTGAGTGATCTACGAGCAGGATGTATTTACAGCTGAAATCAATGTCCTCATCCCTTTTCCATTTAGGCTAAAGAGCAGTCAAATTTTTCATTCATCATAATCTTCATGCCATTAGGAATAGAGGAACAAGAATTGTTCCTGGACTCTCGGAAATACAGATGGATGAAAAATCTTTGTCCTAAAGCGTGCTGAAGTACCAGAGCATTGTAAATTCAGACACAGATCGGGTGAATTATGTGACTCCAGAAACACAACGACTGTGCCAGCACTCATTTGTAATTTGTGTCTTTACAGACAGAAGTGAATGCAGAATCCCCTAACAGAGGAACAAAAATGAAGGGCTAACGCAGGGTTCTTGTGTTTATTTCCTCACTTTAATGACACAATCAGAAAAGGGGTAGAAATGTCACTGACAGTTCCACGTGATGGATTGGTCTGTGCTCCTGAATATTAGCAAAAAGACACCCTCAATATCTGAGAGAAGACTGCCTAGCGTGTAAACATTGGATAGAATTGAAAGTGGCAGTTTCCACGGGCCCCCTACGAAGAGAATGCACTGGGCGTGTGTGTGTTTTATTGCTTGACGCTCATGCATAAAGACAGCACAGCTTCTGCAATCTAAGCGAATCTCCTTAGGTTTAATGTTCCATTGAAATTTTGCTGAAATGTAAAACATATTCCAAAGGAACAAAACATTTTCTCAAGCAGAGGCCATTTGACTGTCATGGTAGATTTTTCTCTTTTATGGAAGCTAATTCCTGGAATAGACATATATTGGAAGAACCAAACTGTCAGGGTCACTGCTGGTACCGCAGGAATGTTCAAAGGAGTGTTTTAACATCAAAGTACGTACGTAATCGAACTGTTGTTCCTCTGTGATCTGCGTTAGATAGTTTTGTCCTGCTCTGGCAGGGGGGTTGGACTCGATGATCTCTTTGGGTCCCTTCCAACCCCTAACATC
>JAOXOE010000001.1:110319179-110335842 GCA_028565055.1 Phoeniculus purpureus
TTAGATACTAGGATAAAGGTTGGACTCGATGACCCTGGAGGTCCTTTCCAGCCATGATGATTCTGTGATTCTGTGATGGAAGGAATAAAAGAAGTTACAAAGAAAACTCCAACAAATACAGGATTTGCGACAAAGGTGTTGCAGAAGTGGGGGGGTCAGAAAAAAAAGTACCAGTACAAGAGCGGTCTTGCAACTTAACATCTTCACTGATGTACTTGGGCACAAAAAAATCAGCTATACTAAGGAAATTTGTGACAGGAAGTGATCTAAGGGGTATTAGCAATAGCAATGATAAACGAAGCAGCAGCAATGGATAACCCTGAGTAATCAGACTGCTATTTGAATGATATTCTGTGGCGTTAATAAAAGGAGGAGTAAGCCCAAGGATTTCTGCAATTGAGTTGGTTTGAAATAGAAAAGAAGAGGAAGACAGTGAGCTTTGCCCATTATAACATAACTATGATGTGATACAGCAGACAAAATACCTGGTAGTAAAACTTGGTAACTATTCGGGCTATTACGTCTTTGCCAGCACCGCAGCAGGCATTGCATTGCATTTGGCTGAAGAGGAGTGTTCAGACTTCACAAGTGAATAGAAACGTTGCTAGGATGATAATGCAAACAGACATCCCATTGGTTTTGGAGAAAACTGGCTGACTTAGCCAAAGCATAATTGTTCCCTAGAAAATACCAGGCTAACAACAACAAAACACAGACTCCAGAAGGTTGTATTATACAGGACAATTCTGGAATAAGTGCAGAGACACTCTCTATGGGTAAAAGTCCTGGAAATGAAGAGAAGTTAGTCGATAAAAGGACCTAAATCCCGTTAGCCATAAATGGGATCCTCTAGCACTATGCATTTGCATTATCACAGCCTCACAGTGTCATTTCAAGCAAGAAGCTTTTCATGAATCATTTCTGTGATTTCATCCTGTGCATGCGTATGGACAATGCATGTAGCAAAGAGGATGTTTCACTTAAAATCAGAGTCTGATAGAAAAAATTACTCTGGAAGGGAAACCAAGAGGTTTCTGGTTAAGCTGCCTGCTCAAAGCAGAGTTAACTAAGTTTCTCAGGACATTGCCAGATCCTTGTTTGCAGGCTTGCACTTTACTACATCTCCAGACCCTTGTTCCAGTCTTTAACTGCCATCAAGTTTATTTTTTCCCCTAATATCCAATCAGAATTTCATTTGATTTTATTAAATCACACAGATACACAGACCATTAGTGGTTGGAAGGGACCTCCAGGGGTCACTGAATCCAATCCCCCTGTTTGAGCAGGATTATAAAACCTAAGACAGGTTACACAGACATGCATGAAATAAATCGTATGTATTTCCCTTTGTCCTATTGTTGACACACATCTGAGTTTATTTTACTTCCTTTTTCTCCACTCTCATTAGCAGAAGAGCAGTAGAACCAAATAGAGTGTTTCTGTAATATAACTTGTATTATAAACTGATTTTGAATTAACTCTGGATAGTTTTTGATAGTGGACTAAGCCCAGAAATCTACTCAATTTGTCATTCGATGCTGTTGTACAAGTTTTTGGTCTTGCTCGTGTCATTGGTTTTCCTAGTTGATCAAACCTTAGAGAAGCTTAACATTTAATTTAGTTAATATGGTAACGGGCTGGACCAAAACCTGAGAGAGTTCAAAAACCTTGTAAGGTCAAAAGCAAAAACAGAGACTTGCTCAATTTGGGGGGAAAAAAAACCAACACACATTTAATTTGCACATAAGAATGATACACATTAAACATAAAAACCCCATCACAAAGACACACAAAGATTAATCACATGTTCTCACATAACCAGCCTGGGCTGTTACCTTCACCCCCTCAGACCAACGAAACCTCCAGCAGTTCTTTACCTTGTGGAAATGTGATGTCAATCTTTCAGTCTATGCATCCATTCCTCAGTGCCAACAGCTCCTTCAAGGAGCAGTTCTCTGTTCCATATGCTTCCAAGCCAGTCCTTTATTCCAGCATGCCCATTCCCACGAGCCACAGATGGGACTTTCTTCCCACATTTCAGCAAACAATGGTTTGCAGGTGAAACCTTTCCTCCACTGAGGTTCCAAACTTCCACTCTCTCTTCATTCAGCACCTTCTGAAGGACAGGGTGGCTACTGTGCCCAACTGCAGTGACGTGTACTTCTTCTCCAAAGGCCAGACAAGACTATTTTCCAACAAGAAATACGAAACAGGCAGCTCCAAACTAGTTGCACTGGTTCTCAGATGTCTCTATTCAGCTTGGCATTCCAAGCCACTTACAAAAGTTGCCAGAGTAACTCCCCGATCCCTCAGACTAAAACTTTGCAAATTCAATCTACAGCAAGATGTCCCAACAGCTTTCAGCAGGTTCAGTTTTCTGTTCCAACAATGACTGCCATAGAAACCGGTGGTGGTGTTTTATTAGATGTATCACAGCATCACAGTAATGATAAGGTTGGAAAAGACCTTAAAGGTCATCCAGTCCAACCTAAATCCAAATAAACCCAGTAAACCTAACATCTAACATCTAGATCATGCCACTCAGCACCTCATCCAGCCTAGCCTTGAACACCTCTAGGGATGGTGACTCAACCACCTCTGTAGCAGTTGACTTTGTTAGGTAATGTTGATAAAAGCTATTTTTCTCAAGTTAAAGTAGTTGCTGTGTTTTGACTCATAAATGTAATGAAAAGTGACTAATTAGGTCTAGTTCTATCCTTGTGATTTCTAAAGGCCTCCAGAACTAGGAAGAGGCGTGACGAGCATATCTGGGTTATTCATCCTGCACTATGTTCACTTGTCATTGACAAGCAATTGAAATGTTCAAGGCAGACAGTTTCCAAATACCAGCATTCACAGAAGATGAGATTGTCCAGTCCCAAAAAGGCCACTTTGAGTGACTGCTGCAGGTCACTTAAATTTTTCATCTACTGAATCAGAAATCGTTTATGTCTCTGTGATACCATCTCCTCACGACAGCACTGACATCTGCTAGTTGTGAGTTTCAGCCAGGCACACCTGCTCCGTAACGGATGTTGCGCAATTATTACCAGGTACTCAACTTGCAGTTGTGAGTTTGTTCTCGGTGGACGTTCCTTTAGATAACGTCACTTCCACTGCGATGGCGGTATCAAAGGAGAAAATAGTCTTCAGAGGAATGAGTTTTCTCTTTTGAAATGAAAAGGGAAGTGCAGGTTATACAGGAAGCAAATATTTAACTGAGTACCAGTGGGTGGAGATGAAGACTGGAGGAGGTTAACAACTCTTATTGCTCATCTTCGGTCTCCCTTTGAAGGACTAAGACTCTGGAGAGTAATTTCCTCTAAAACCTATGAACAGTATGGAAGAAAAGAGAAGCTGATCTGACTTGAAAATTGTTGAATAAATGTGAAATCTCAGCAGTCAGAGTCTCTGAAAAGCCTACAAGAAACTATTGAGGGACTGGAGGAAGGCAGATATAGATGAGATATATGTAAGAACTAGGTGATCTTTCAGGTGCCCTTGAATACGGGTCGTTCAATGATTCTGATATGTTATTATCCAACTCAATAGTCCTTAGAACTTTGTGCACAGACCTGTGCTGCTGAAGGGTTTTTTCCTCTTCTTAGGACCAGATTTCTTTTGTTTTCTTTAAAGCGTAACAGGTTTGCAAGCACGGCCATGGAAATGTCCTGCAGATTTTAGTCACAACAGCAGTGACAGACATCTAGAAATTGGAATCTGATCTCTTCAAATGTGCTGTAGTTGATACATCTGGCTGAGCCTGCAACTGGGTTTACAAACATCTCCCTGCTCCTAGCTCCTCTGTCAATGGCAATATTTTATCAGTATTTTGCAATATCCTAAAGTAAATGCAATAAAACCAGTGAATTGACTTCCAGAAATACTTGTTTCTCTCTGTAAATTGCAGAGTGATCCTAGATGTAATAATTCAGGTGTAGCCTTCTCAAGTCAGGCAAGATAAGGGATTTTTTCCTGACTGAAGCAACCTGGGTGAGGAGATAGAGTGTACCCTCAGCAGGTTTGCTGAGGATAAAAAACTGAGAGGGTTGGCTGATTCACCAGACGGTTGTGCTGCCATTGAGTGAGATCTGAACGGACTGGAGAAGAGCTCAGCTAAAGGGACTCTAATAAAGCCCGACAATGGTAAGCAGAGTTCTGCATCTGGGGAGGAACAACACCATGCAGCAGTACAGATTAGGGGTTGTCATGCCAGAAAGCAGCCCCATGGACAAAGACCTTGGTGAACACTAGATTACCCATGAGAACTGTTGTATGTGCCTTTGTGGCCAAGAATGCCAGTGGTACAACAAGAAAATTGTCTCCAGCAGGTGAAGGGAGGTTCTCCTACCCCTCTACTGTGCCTTGGTACAACCGTACATGGAGTACTCTGTCCAGTTCTGGACTCCTCAGTTCAAAAGAAACAGACAACTGATGGAGAGAGTCCAGTGGAGGGCTATGAAGATGATTAAGGGACTTGAACACCTTTGCTGTGAGGAAAGGCTGAGCGAACTGGAGCTGTTCAGTGTTGAGAAGAGAAGGCTGAGAGGGGATCTACAAATACCTGAAGGATGGGTGTCAAGAAGAAGGGTCCAGTCTCTTTTCAGTGGTGCCATGTGATACAATGAAGGGAACTGATGACAAACTGGAACACCTCAACCTCATGAAAAACTTCTTTACTATGAGGGTGACAGGTCACTGGAACAGGCTGCCCAGAGAGGTTGTGGTGTCTCCTTCTTTGGAGACCTTCAGATCCCAGCTGGTTGTGTTCCTATGTGACCTTTTCAATGTGATCCTACTTTTGGCAGGGAGGTTGATGAGATGATCTCTGGAGGACCCTTCCAATCTCTATAACTCTGTGATTCGTAGATGTGAAGCTACAGTCCAGCGTCTGCAAAACCATCAGCCATCACTCAGTATAATGAAGTTTGCTCTTAACTTTACAACTAGCCATAGTGGTGTTTGAGAGACACAGAAAGCCAGTCGGAAGGAAGGTCAGTAGTCAGTGCAGCAGCAATGAAAACAGATAGGGCTCTGAGACAGTTTTGGTGAAGACAAGACTGTGGAAGAAAAAAACTCCTTACCAAATACAGAGATTTAAAAAAAAATTGCATTTCTCCATGTCTTCCTTCTGAACACTGATGTGTTTTGTATGAGGAAAAACAAGACGAAACTTAAACATACCTGGCTAATACCATGCGATGCTTGCCTGAGAAACAGCCCAGAAAAGACCCAGGTACTAGCCATTAGCTAAGCCCACAGGTCAAAGGGTAAGGAACACTGCAGACTGGCATTGGGCCTGGGTGATGAAGTCTTCCATGCTACAGGATCAACAATTCTGCAGAAGGTCCCAGCTAAAAAAATATCCATTTTTTTTAAGGAAAAAGATTTGTCTTTGACCAAGTTACAAAACTGATCTTTCTCTGAGCTCTCTGAAGCCTCTGTGTTTCTGCCTAGGGTTTGATTGTGAATTTGGATCAGTGGTGTGCTTGTTGTATACCTGACTATGGATCTTTGGCCTGATAGAGTGGACTTGAGAGCAAGGAAGGGAAACGAGATATGCCTGTAAAAATGAAACAGAACTGAGTGGTTAAAGGGAAAACTGGATGGTTTCCTTGGCTTCTAAATTGGTGCTCGAGGGTCTGATTTACACAGACACTAATCCTTCACAGCTGTGTTGAGAGACGCTGGGAGCTGCTCTTGACCATACTGAACATTATGTAGTGGATAAGAAATAGGAAAGACCTCACAGCCTCCTGTGTGCAAATAAACAAGATGAAACTTAAAAGTACCTGGCTAATAACTCTAAATGTTTCTCTAAGAAATAATAGACTACATTTGTGAAACTTGATTTCTCTTTGCTCTATGCAGTCGATCTGAACTCACAGTGTCACCTAGACCAGAAATGACCTTCAAGGTCATCTAGCCCAAGCACTAAACCCCACACTGACAAGCCCTCAATCTACACTGCTCCTCAATATCTCCAGGGAGGGGTGCTCCACCACTGCCAGTGTCGTGACACTGAGAATTAACCTCCCTCCATGAAGGCACCGTGGGAATAAATTAATTCAACATTCAGAAATCCATGAATACCACAGAGATGATTGCAGTAACCAAGACATTGAGGGGATTAATATCACAGAATCACAGAATCACAGAACATTAGGGATTGAAAGGGACCTCAAAAGATCATCCAGTCCAATCCCATCGCCACAGCAGGATCACCTAGACCAAGTCGCACAGGAACACATCCAGGTGTATCCTTGTATTCTCAGAAGGAACTGAGGAACTGTCTGAGGCATGAGTCCTACGGGTGAGGGAAAAAACACACGGTGCAATCTTAATTCCATTATTCCTCTGGCTTTCAAATGCTAACATTTGTAGCCTTAAAGATATTATCTTCTGGTGTTGAAGTTTGTCAGCAATAAATATAGAAAGAGAAGAAGGTTGAAATGTAGATTACTTATCTAACAGTAGGTTTGTCTCTGGCATGATGGCCCTAACGCTCATGTAAAGCTAATAAGAGGGAAGAAAAACTTGGATCCTTTGTCATTGATCGCAGAAAACAAAATTATGTACTTATACAGCACAAAACATGAATTATTTACTTGATGAACCACCGCAGCCTCTGAAGAGCAATATCTGTCTTCCTAATACATTTTGAACACTTGCATGGGAGGAAAACAAGAAAACTTCTATAAAAATCTTAACCTGGTGCTGGTAAACTAAGGCAACATAAACACACAGAAACCTTGGATTTTACTTAGACAAAAATTACTCGTTAGGTGGTCCTGGATGCAGCACAGCTTTTTGAACACTTACTGTCAACAAGGTGTGAAAAGTGAGATTGTTTAAAAATGAGCAGTTCAGCTTATTGATTCATTTAAGCTGATCAGGAGGACACAGCATGTTTTGACATCTTCTGCTTAATTCGATTAGCGTAAAACCTAGCAAGATTTGCATAATACCTTAAAAATGCTTTCCATGCTTGAAGGGCTACTTCAGGTTTGTGTAGATGCTTAAAACGGTGAAAATAAAAAGGAAAAATATAAGAAGTAGTAAACTAGGACCTGCTAGAAAAAGTTCTGGAGTCTTTTTTTCTCGTATCCTTATTACTTTTAGAATGTTTCTGCTCGAAGCTTAACTCAAGGCTGGGATTTATTTCCCAATAAATCAAATGACTTAACAAAGGAGTCAGAGGTAAATAAAGATAGCGTGGGCCATTATCACTTAGGAGAAGAAGTCAAACAAGCCATGAAGAAAGTCATAGCTAATGCCAGAGCTCACAGGCTGAAGTATTTTATTCCTTATAATACCTTTATATTTGTAGTAAATCTTATGAAACACTGAGCTGTTGACACAAAATATAGGGCTGCAGTATACTAGGGAATTAGTACATTAACAGAGAAGATGGGAAAGTTGTAACAGAAGATATAAAGCAGAATGAAGCTGAGATCAACGTTTTGTTAAAAAAGTTAATGATTTCAACAATTGAAGAAGACCAGATCCAGAGGAAGTGATCCGCAACATCAGAACATTCAAGTACTTCCCAGAGAGGTTCTCAAAGTTTGCTGAGATTCAAAGTCTGTGTCTACTTCTGTTGTTTCAAGAACATCACATACTAAAAACAAGACACAGCAAGCCACAGTCTGCTGGGAGACAAGGTCCTGAAACGTATGGTCCCAGGAAACCTCACTTCTACTACAATATATAAACACAAGGCAGAGAATGCTCAACTACTAAAGCACCTCAATGCTGCTACCTAATGAGAAATGCACCCTGTTTGGACTTTGGTTTATTCCCTTAGTCTGCTGACTATGGTAGAAAAATCACTTCAATCCTCTGCACTTCAGCTTCCCCATCCATACACCAGAGCTGGTACTTAGCTGTTTTGTAAAGCGCTCTAACTTCTAATGACCAAATTCTGAGCTGTGGCTTCAGCAGTGTGATGAATAGGAGGGTTTTGGCACATGAAAGTGATAATGCTTTTAGTCGAGTCATGAAATGCAATGAACCCTTAGGCCTGATGGTACAAGTAAGCAAAAAGTGTGACAAGTTGTCTGTTTTATTGTGTCTTATTAAAATACACTACAAAACTCAAGGATTGTTTTCATACTGTTGAAATGATGCATCTCTAGTGGGTATTTCCTTTTGTTTTGATTCAAGCCAGGAAAACACAGTCTGTTATGAACCCCATGAGGATCCTTTGAACAGGTTGTGTAGCACTGTGCAGTACTTTGAGCAAGGACAAGAGAGGTTACAATCAAGTCCATTGCTCTCAAATTAACCACCAGTCTTCTCTCATCATAAGGCAATACATTCTGTAGGTAAAATTTGATCTTCATAAATTCATACCTCTTACTCCTGGGCACCCTCTGGTCCTTCCTGTGAAGATTGTCACCATAGTTTTCCCACTCACATGAGATGAGGCTGAGAAGCCCACGTTTTCCCAGCTCGTCTTTCCTGGCTGTCTTGAACATGACTGTCTTGCTTGGTTTTCCTAGTCGTCAGGAGGAAAAGGTTAAACAAGTCAGTGCACACAAGCTAGAAGATGTGTCCCAAGTGCCATCACATAGTCTGAGAAAAATACAGTGGGAGATCACTATTGCATCGGTCCCTGGGTTTTTTCACATTAGAGACCTGGGGAAAAGAACGTGTCAGTTGAGTACCACCACCCTCTATTATTCATGTGTCACCCCTGCCTGCAAACAGCGGCACCCTTGGCTGTCCAGACTGGCAAGTTCTCCACCTCACCACTTACGGGAGCAGAGTGGACCCACTGAGCCCCCTCCATCCCATGGAGAAGTGAGGGAGGGAGCCACTCAGAGCCACCCCCTGTACCCCAAGGAGAAAGGGTCTCTCTGCAGGACTCTCCTCCCTCTCTGCATACAGGCTGCTGCAAATGGAATGGATGAAACTCAGCTAATTGCCTGGGTTGTCAGTTTGATGGACATTTCTATGGTAGATTTGGGTTGATTTTTCTGCTGTTTTGAACTTTCTCACTACCTTTGGGTTTTCTGTTAGGGTGCTTTTGGTCACAGGTGTTCTCCTTTATTTCAGCAGTGACAGGTTGTGTAATCTTATCTTATATTGTGTAAAGACAGACAGTAAATTGTGCTTCCTGATGATGGCTACGCCTCTTGGACTGGGTTACAGAATTGTCAAAACACCAGTACAACAAGGGCCACCTCTGATCTTTTCAGTCTTAATTCTTAATGTTAACTCTTGACAAAAATTGCTTGTAACTGTGACCTACAGACTCATTCAAAAACAAATGCTAATCAGCCCATTCACATGAGTCAAACTAGCACACGCTCTGGAAATCTGTGTTTCTGGAATCCCGTTATATTGCTTTCCAGAAGATGTCAGAGTGGCTAATATTTCCCACAAGAAACACGGTCTGCAATCAAAAAACTTCTTTAGAAAACCATAGAATTTAGGTTGGAAACCTTCAAGATAGTTAAGTCCAACCATTAACCTAACTGTTCCAAGCCTACCACTAAACCATGTCCCTAAGTTCAATATCTACACAAATCTAAACACACCCAGGGATGGTGATTCAACCGTCTCCGTGGACATCCTGTTCCAGTGTCTGATGATTCTTTCAAGAGATAAGTTTTTCTTAATGTCTAACCTAAACTTCCCTTGGCAAAACTTGAGGCCGTTTTCTCTTGTCCCGTCATTCATTACTTGTGAGAAGAGACCAACACCCACTTCTCAGCAACATCCTTTCGGGTGGCTGTAAGGTCTCCTCTCAAGCCTCCTGCTGTTCAGACTAAATAGATCCAGATTCCTCAGCCTCTTTTCATAAGGCTTGTTCTCCAGACCCTTCACCAACCTTGTCGCTCTTCTCTGGACCCAACGCAGCACCTCAATGTTGTCCTTGTATTAAAGTGACAAATACTGAACACATGACTCAAGGTCTGGCATCACCAGTGCTGAGTTCAGGAGGAAAATCACTACCCTACTCCTGCTGACTACACTATTTCTGATACTAACCAGGCTGTCATTGACCTTCTTGGTCACCCTAGAACACTACTAGTTCATATTTAGCCTATGATCGATTAAAGAACCCCCAGACTGAGCGGCTTTCTCCTGCAAGCCTGTAACATTGCATTGGATTGTTGTGAACCAAGTGCAGGACCTGGCACTTGGCCGTGTTGAAATTTATACAACTGGCCTCAACCCACCAATCCAGCACTCTCTAGAGCCTCTCTATCCTCAAGAAGATCAACACTTCTCCCAACTAGGCGTCATCTGAAAATTTACTGAGGGTACATTCCATCCCCTCATCCAAATCATGATACCGAACCCTGAAGACTTGCTGGCCTTCTCTTGATCAGGTGGTCTGTAGCAGACACCCACCATTGCATCTCCTTGTGACCCCCCTCTTTGAACATGATGAAAAATCTCCATGCATCTGAGCTGGTTCATTTTGTACCAAGTTGTACCTGCTGCCCCTCGTCCTATCACATGGCACCACTGAAAAAAAGACTGGTCCTTTCTTCTTGACACTCGCTCTTCTGTTATTTATAGGCATTAATAAGAGCCCTTCTCAGCCTTCTCTTCTCCACAACAAACAGCCCCAGTTCCCTCAGCTTTTCCTTATAGAAAAGGTGTTGAAGTACCTTACTCATCCTCACTGTCCTCCCTTGGAATCTCTCCAGCAATTCCCTGTCTCTCTTGAGCTGCGAAGCCCAGGACTGGACACAGTCTGTGTGTGGTTGTGCCAAAGCCAAGCAGAGGGGAAGGAAAATGGCATCTTTTCTTGACAAGGCATCCTTACTTTTATTTTACCGTTCTATCAACGCTTCTAAGTGCACTGCATAGCTCACCATTCAGATGAGCATCGCTATGAGACAATGAATATCTTCTTGCCTGTCCGTGCAGGCAGATTAATGTATTTCTCTACTCCCACTGCACAAAAATACCTCTCATCACTTGTCTTGTCCCCACACTTACTCCATAGGTAATTTCATGTGACGGTCGTGGTGGTACTTCTCTTTATTGTAAGGACGACTACATCAATGTGTTCTGATTTAATCAAATACACATTTTTCCAGGAGTTAAAGACATTTGGTAAGAACAACTGCCAGCCTTCTGCCTTAATCTAGTATTTAGGGATAATCATTGCACTTGGGTCCAGTCTGATGGTCATTTCCCTCATTTAAGCTAGTTTTTAATTTAAATTCTCTGAAAATATTATCTAAACTTTCTAATTTTTTCTAATATCTTTCGTGTTCATTAAATCAAGAATAGGATCTTGGCTAAACTTTGCTTAGAGCACTGTAACTTTGTTTGTTTATTGAATCTCTGTTGCGCTAATTCTCAGCAAAAGCCACACAAATCCTGATTTCTCGGTTAATGTGTTTTACTTTAAAATGGGAATTATTAATCATTTAGTGTTCAATCCCACAAGGCCAAGGATGAACATCTGCTGATAACCATCACTGAGCTACTCAGCTGCTGCTGATCGTGTTGCTATCACACTCGAAGCCTGATAAACTGAAGCAGATTATTTAGATCTCAAACTCTTTGCAGTGAGGATTATGTCTGCTTTCTCCCATGCCACATCTATCACAGCAGAGGATGGGCTGGCAGCATTTGACAAACGATGAGGAAAAGGAAAGGGGAGAAACTGGATCCATTTTTACACTACAGAGCTTTGCAGCAGCTGACTGTAGGAGATGCTGATCCGTAAAGATCAACCTTGTCTGTCCACAGGAGAGCAATTGGCAAAAGAACTCCCTGAGAGTGCCTTGCACTGCAAAGTATCCCGTTGGGCACCTCCAGTAGCTTCCACATAAACCACTAACCTCCTCACAAAATTATTTTCAGTTCCTTTACTTTGACTTGCTGTCAAGGGCAAACAACAGAACCAGAAAAACAAAACCAAAACCCAGTAACTAATACAAACTTCACTCCTTCCCGTGAGTGTTCTTAACATTTTCTGACAATGAAGCAGCATCAACACTGTGCAAATGGCATGTTCATCCTTCACACGCCCTGTTGCCACCTGACTACATCTCACTGCCAACTCCCACCACTCCATTCACCCATGGCACATCTGCTCCAACACTTGGGATGCAGAGTTTTTGCCTGCCTGTACAGGGTAAGCTGGGAAGTGCCAAGATTATCTTCAGCAGCTTACCGCCCCACTGTCCCAATTCGAAAGGTTATCTTGAGAACAAAAATCTCTGTGCCAATATGGCCGTGGAGCAAAGGCAGATTGAGTCTGTCTGCTCCCATCTGTGCAGATTTGCCCGGGGAGAGACCTTGCTTGTGGCAGCCTCTCTTCTGGGAGCAAGAGTAACGGGGCTATGAAAGAGTTCGGGTTTGTATTTCATGGAAAGGCTCATGACGGTGAGAGCTGCTTCCATTCACGTTCTTTAGGAAAGAGACTGTAATTCAGTATTTCCCAGAAAAAGGAAAAAAACACTAGTAGCAGTTTGATTTGTCACTCAAAAACCTCGGAAAAAAGCTAATTTTTTAAATTTCCATTCTCGTCTTAAACTGTAACACCTGCAATGCCTGAACATATCCCCCCCCACCCCCAAAAAACTGCATTCTGGAAGAATAATTAAAAGAAAAAAAAAATCAACATTAAAAAGCTCTCAAAGGACATCCTTTGTTCCATTTTGAGATCATTTTCTATGTTTTAGATCAGAACTTCACCTCCATAGACAGAGACCTGGGAGAAGATTTGGTTTTCCTCAAAAGATAATTTTCTGATGAAAAATATATATTTTGTTGGAAATCCCAGGCTAGTTCTACTGAAATCCTTAAAGGGGCTGCCCCAGTTATCAGCTGTATTCACCAGACCGTGCCAGACACACTGGGCTTGATCTTTGCTGGTGTTTATTGATTTAGTTCTACTGGCTTCTGATGTGTTTCTGATCTTTCCGTACAGCCCGCTTCTGAGCTCGCACAGTGACTTTCATCCGGTGATTAGCGGTGCTCTGCTAACACAGGGAACTCAAGTTCCCTCTCAGTGCTTGCTATAGGTAATGAAAAGGAAAAGACATTTCCCTAAGACAATCTTGGATGGGCTTAATCGCCCTGTGAGGGAGCTGGTGCCTTTGACTGAGGGCGGAAGATAGATGGTCTGAGCTGGGACAGGTAAAAAGACTGAATCTCCTTGCAGTGCTCTTTGCTACTTGACATGGAAAATCTCCGTGCCAGCCTCTGGAGACCTTTGTTTTCCCAGCCTTTGCAGCATGAAGTATGACAATGATGAGGAGACGAAGAAGAATTGTTAAGGCTGAGCAATCTTTTGATGGAACAGAGCCATCTCGTATAAACAGGTGCAGCTTTAACCAGAGGATGACGAACAGAGGTCTACTAGGGACAATTAGGGTGGCATTTGTCCTGCGGGTGATGTTACACAGCAATGGCTTTTCCAGTCCCGTTTCATGCAGAGTGTGGATTTGACTGCATTTGGCTTTTCTTGTTATGTGAATTCTGTGTTTATTTGATTTATAGATTTATAATCTATTTATAGATTTATAGATTTATAATAGATTTATAGATTTATAGATTTGTAATCGATTTATAGATTTATAATCGATTTATAGATTTATAGATGTATAATCTATTTTATTAATAGTCTAGACTAACAGATCTTCCCCAAAGACCTCTTGAAGCCTACATAGTCCAAATAATCTTGTACCCAAAGTTTATTTCCAAGCACCCCATCAATTTAAATCCTCTAGGTGTGGAATTAATAAGGATTAGATAAATTTAATAAACTTCAGGAAGTGATAACATTGTGTAGCTTTCGATCTCTTCATACAAATATTTTCTTGATCCATACTAATAGAAAACGCCGACGTTTCTGTTATCATATATGTCAGCATGAAGCCCTTACAAAGGCAAAAATCCCCCTGAGAGCATGTCACAGAACGAAATTCGTGAGTAGGCCAGTGGGATGTTATTCACTCTAAGCCAAATACACCCCATTTATATATCAAGGGCTTTTCAAGCAGTGCTTAAACATTACGTAAGACTGGCGATAACTTGCGGTGTAAGGAGAAAGGAGAAACATCACTTCCACAGAATATCTGAGGACAATGGCATAGGAACCCTGGGGATTAAGAACCTTCACACACTTCAAAAGATATCACACTTTTATTAGTCTTCAGCTAGTCACTGGAGAAGAATTTGACTGTTGTCCCTTATATGTGAAGTCCACAATGAATTTACTACAATCACTGGAACTAAAAATATTATCAACAAGACTAAAGACCCAGTCTAAAGGTATTTTCAAGAACTGGAACATAAGTTTAATTATGTTGAAGCCTGAAAACCTACCAGGCAGTGATATAAAATACATGCATTGGTTTTATTCTAGAAACTCTGCTTGACTGATCAAGGTAAGTAAAGCACCAATAAGTGCATTAATTTTTAGTTGATTGGTACTGATTTTGTAAAGTTTCACCAAAGTACTGGCCTGGATTGTGTTGTGAACCACCATATCTACCCCAGTTTCACCATTATCTCAAGTCAAATCTTTAATTAACATGAAAAAAGACCCAATAATTAAGATAATGATCTCGAGGTCAAGCAACTCAATGAGATTTATTAGAGGCTAAGAGCAGAATGCTAATCAAAGGAGTGTGGTTTTAAATAAAACCTTTAGAAGGTAATTTTTCATTTGCTTGAGTTTGCAGACGTGCAGGTAGTTAGTTAATAAACTTGTCAGTAACCCTGTCGAGGGCAATAAAACTAGTCAGAGGTGAGATGGTGCTGCCTTAGGTATAGAGAGGGTGCAGGAATTGAGCAGCAGAGCGTTGGAGACAGAGGTACCCAAGATCCCTCAAAGCCATTGGAGAGCAGCAGCGCAGCAGCACGTCCATGTGTAATGAGACTGAGTACACACGGCACACGTGTGCAACCCTGTAGTGCAGGCTACGCAGAACGTGTCTCTAGGAGGTTTCCTCCTACCTAACTGGCTACACGGAAAGCAAAGCTTTCTGCACCCTCAGCCTTCCTTCCACCTTCCACACACAACCTACACGTCTCAGGATAACAGAGACACCTTCTCTTAAGTGTCAACCATGGAATCCAAAGCTGATGGACAAAAATTGAAGCAGTCACACACACTTCAGTTTGATTTCTCCTTTCTCAACGCTGCTTTTTAACCAAACCTGGGTAACAGCACGACCACCGGGGCTTCTGCAGGTGAGAGTTCCTTCTCACAGAGGTGGAACATGCTGTTGCTCTTCTTTTCCAAGCTGCATCACCACTGTGCTGTGATCAAAAAGAGAAATTATGTTTAGATAGTAAACTGAATGGAAGTGTCAAGCAGAGAGGAAGATGCTTGGCTTCTTCCACTGTCTGTATCCAGTATACTCCAGTATTGGAGAGGGGCTTTTTATGAGGGACTCTAGTGACCAGGCAAGGGGGAATGGTTTCAAGGGAGATTTAGGTTAGATCTTAAGAAGAAATTCTTCACTATAAGGGTGATGAGACACTGGGACCACTTGTCTAACTTCACAGAAATCACAGAATTCTCTATGTTCCTCTAAAATTTACTGCTGAAAAGAGTTCACACAGCTCATGCTCATGTTTTCTTTCATGATTAGTGCATCTGCGGTTGAAAGCACCATCTTCTGGCCAGTGCACACTGAAACTGGAGCAGCCAGCAGCTGCAGTTTTTATAGCCATCAACTGAAAATCCTCATAGATCTTTACCTAATGTACACTGCAGAAAATGACTCCTTTATGTTAATGCAGGAGTAATAGCTCCATACATGCAGCTGTAACACAGAAACTATCACTAAACAAGGTAGTCCAAGAAGATTTTTCTTATGTCACTCTAATATTAAAATTATTTCTGCAAAGACATGGAAAAAAAAAACCCCAAACCAAAAAAACAACCAGAAAAAAGCTCTCAGTGAAATAATCTTGGAAAATATTCATCTTTCCACCTTGCTATTAGGAAAATCTGGTCCACCCCACAATGCATAAATGTGTCTGGCTATCTTTATGTATGCAATTAAATTAGCGAGACACTTTTCACGTCTATGTGACTGAAGATGGTAACAGAAGTTAAATGTGCAGTGGCCGCATTCGCAGTAGCCGTGTGTCCCGCTACGTTTCCTACAGCTAGCACACAATCTGAAAAAAGGGACTGACAACTTGAGACCTGTCACAGGACTCTAAAAGGCAAAATAAGGAGTTATTTATCAGAAACACACGGTAGAGATTTGGGAAATAATTCTGAGCTGCTCTGTGACTCATGCAGCTTCTTCCAATTATTCTCCTTCTATTGCCCTTTTCCTGTTTGATCTCTCTGTGGACCCAATCAAACCCTCCTGCTTATGTTTCTGCTAACAGAAGATGAATCACACCTCTTCATTCATTTGCTGGGAAAAAAAAACCAAGAGAAAATCACACAGAACTACAGAACATGAGGGATTGGAAGGGACCTCGAAAGACCACCCAGTCCAATCCCCCACCACAGCAGGATCCACTAGATCCAGTCGAACAGGAACACATCCAGGTGGGTCTTAACAACCTCTAACTTACATATTACGAATGTATCTTTGTAATTTGTTTTTTATGCAGAGGATACTCAGGACACCTTTTATTAATAGTGGTTTATTGATTAGCTGAAAGAAATGTTGATTTGAACTGAAGACTTCAACTGACATTTACTACC
>JAOXOE010000001.1:110341270-110355881 GCA_028565055.1 Phoeniculus purpureus
TCCGAGATCTCACTGAGACCTGACTGCTTTGGTTTCCTTTCCCCTTAAAACCCGGGAGCAAAGCAGTTTCTTAGTTTTAACCCGTTACAGGTAAGAAGCGTGAAAAAAAATTGAAATTAAACTCACATAACTGCAGAAATCTAAAAACTAATCAACTAGTCTAAATTAATCTTCTAGTGTCCCTGTGTAGTCCAGGTTGTGAGGCCAAACCACTGTTCTACAGGCTTGGAAAATAAAGAGACATCCAAGTACATCCATAGAATTCTGTGATTCTGTAACTGTCATGACTATGCAAATGAAACAGGAGGAAGCTTGATAGAGTGACTGATCAGGTTAAGACAGATGTGAGCAAACCTGTAGTCTATCAAGTACCTACCAAAGCTTGACACAAGTAATGTTGTAAGATGTGCAGACTCACAGCTATGAAAATATTTCAGCATGTGTATGTAGCATGAACTACACGCAGTAGCCTGTTGTCTGGGAGTGCCTGGAATAGGAGTAATCAGCTAAGAACAAAGTGACAATTACACAACAGGGAAACTAGCCTTCAGCTCGTATAGGAAGGGGAGGGTTCACCTCTGGTTCTTTGGGTACGGACCGGTCTGCATGCTTCTGGTTGCTACCTGGTGCCAAGCACACTGAGTTAGGACTGCGACTTGCAAAACAATCTATGTAACGTGGTATGTAAAACCCATCTTCCACTGATGGCAAACTCAGGATGATATTAGTGCTGGCTAGCAAGTTGATGGCCAGTCCTGGAGTGAAAGCAAGGGGATTGGGGGTGAAAAAAGCAAACTCCAGACAGAGGATAGTGTTGCTAAATGAGTGGGTGTCTCCAGTAGATGACATTGGTTCCAGAGGGAACTTAGCTGATAGAAATTCACCTACGTGCTTAGTGTTTACAGCTCAAGTTTTGTGACAGAAATTCCACTCCGAGTCTACAGTAAGTTAATACAGAATATTTTCCTCCTGTTTTTGGAGAGCAAGTCAGTTTTCATGCAATCTTCTGCACATTAAATTTTGGAGGAACAATGGGTGCATAAGGAGGCAAGGCTTTTACTGCCAAATTGCACTGTACTCCAACAGTATTTGCTTCCTAAAATAAAACAGTCATCGTAGTGAAAAAAAATCATCAGTCTGAGGGAAACAGGATGCACTGTATACCAAGTTTTGACTCGAAATGAATATTTACAGCAACTGAATAAACTCCTGGAAATGGGTAGAAAAGGGAAATACAGAAGCAGCCTTTCCTATAGCAGCATGAATGGTGCTGCTTTAATGTTGTTTAGAATTTTGGCTGGAGGCACTGAGAACATCAACTTTTTAATGAAAATTCAAAGTGTCCATAGCAGTGTGAAAATTCTAGCATTGTTGTATTCCCATATCACTTTTTAACAGCTTGAAGGGAGAAAAACTTTCCTTTTAAATGAATCTTGGTTAATTTACAAAGAAATTAGTAGAAGAAATCTTCTAGAAGGTAATGGAATACCATTGCTTGTGCACGTCACACAACATCAAGCCCAGAAAAGTTGCCATAAACTACTTTTTCTTATACCACAATTATCCTGCCCTTTTCAGAGCCACTTACCAGACAATCGTGAATTAGGGTCTGGTGCCAGATGGACTGATAACTTCAGGTGCCGTGAGGAGCACAACTCAACTCTTTTGACTTTGCTTACTGAGGCTATGGCCCAGGTATAAACTCCTAGAGGAAATGTGCCATATGAATTAATCAGCTGCTTTAGTCTGGAGTATTTATTCAGTGATTCTAATCATCAGGGGACTGATCTCCTGAACTCCCCCTAGCTAAATAGAAAAGAGCAAGACTCCAACGTTGAACTAACTATAAATGTTTTGGAAAATGGGAACATTAATGGAGAGAAAAATGGCTTTGTCTACCTTGAGAAGTGCGGTGCAGGAATTCCTAAGCTTAAAGAGTGTCATGGCTTAACCCTAGACAACAACCAACTACCATCCAGCCACTCCCTCACTCCCACCAATGGGGCGGGGGAGAGAATAGAAAGAACAAAAGGAAAAACATTGATGGGGTGAGATAAAAACAGTTTAAAAGGCAAAGAAAAGGTGAACATGTAAGCAAAGCAAATTTAGACATTTAATAATCCTTCCCATTGGCAGGAAGGTGTTCACTCATCTCCAGGAAACCCAGGGTCCATCATGGGTAACCGTGACACGGGAAGACAGATGTTAGGGGTTGGAAGGGACCCAAAGAGATCATCGTGTCCAATCCCCTGATCATTGTAGGACACACCACCTTAATTTTACAGGACTCTTGTCATATGTGAAAAAGGACAGTCAGATGTCACTTCCCACAGTCCTATTCACCCAGAAGTATTCTAGAAATGCAGAACACGTTCCTTTCTCTGGTGTCTGGACTCCATCTTGGCTTCTCGCATCTATATTGTGAGACACCTTGTTCTGTCACGCAGACCAGGTGGAAGACATTTGATTCTCTCTCCTTTGCTCTATGTCTCTTTCGGAAGATCGATACCTTGGCAGAGATGCTGCAGCAGTGTGAACTACTCCGTTTGTGTCGGGAGAGGGAAAACAGGGTGGAAAGAAGTGGTTAGGGGGACACCTGCAAAACACCACTGGGCAGGTGGGGGTGTGGTTCTGTCTTCTAAACCTCGTCTTTAATCTCTGTTAACAAACTTCTTTTCTTTCTTTACTATAACGTTTGTTCCTGAATTCTCTTTATGTTATTAGGTTTCTGTACCTGTGCCTGGCTGTATTGTCTCCATACCCATCAGTTTTGTCATGCAATGGAAAGCTTAGGGGAGCACAGACACTCCTCAGCACCAAGAATAAGGGACCTGGCACGGTGCAGGAGGTGGTCCTTAAAGTGCATGGCACAGCAATGCTTAGGGACAGGAGGTTACCTCCCTCCATCCCGATGATTTTGTTGTTGTCGCAGCTAAACCAGCACTGCTCTGATAAATCCTCGGTGGCCAAAGGAAGGTGCCACTCTGGAAAGACTGTGGCTTTCTTTTTTTTAATACTGATCGTCTTCACACCGCTCAGAGAATTGTAGCAGACTGGCAGTATATTCTTGCCTGGTGTCAGCCTGTTGCAGAAAGCCTTGCACTCCTCACCCGGAGTATTGTGTCCTGTTCTGGAGCCCCCAGCACAAGAAGGAGGTAGACAGACTAGAGCATGTCCAGAGGAGGGCCACTAAAATGAAGGGAGCATCTCTCATATGAACATAGGCTGAGACAGTTGGGGCTGTTCAGCCTGAGGAAAAGAAGACTCTGAGGGGACCTTCTTTTGAACTTCCAGTACCTGAAGGGGGCCACATGAAAGCAGGAGAAGGTCTTTTCAAGGGTTTGTACGAATAGGACAAGGAGCAGTGGGTTCAAGCTGGGAAAGGAGAGTTTTAGGCTGCATATTAGAAAAAAGTTCTTCAATGTGGGGGTGGTTGATGGCTGGAATGGGCTGCCCGGGGAGTTGGTGGAGGCGCCATCCCTGGACTCATTGACGGTGAGAGTCTGATCAACCTGATCTTGGTAGAGTTGTCTCTCTGTAGAGAGGTTGGACTAGATGACCTCTGGAGGTCCCTTCCCACCTAGAACATTCTATGATTCACTCACAATAGAGAAGTAACAATTTATTTATTAATATAAACCAGTTACTTAACAAAGTTTGACCAGTATATGTGACTTTTTAACATGATTAAATGGGAAGGTAAACTGGATTGTTTAGTGCACTGAGGACAGGGTCAGACAAAGCTGTCAGGAGATCCTCCCGTTTGAAAGACTATAGGTACAGGCATAGCAGTGAGGCTAACAGGTTGGTAGATCCTAGCATCATTCTTTCTCCCTTTTTAAAAATGGGTGCAATGTTTCCCTCTTCTCAGTTCCCACGGACTGGAGAGCAGCCAGTTTTCTCTAGGAATCTGGGCAATATCTTGTAGGTTCCTATAGAGTTATGTACTTGAGGCTCCTCAGATGGTCATAAACCGAACATTCTCTTACAGCCTGGAGAACTTTGCTCCCCTGGTCCCCATCTTATGGTTCATTGACTCAGATGGTGTGAGAAGAAAGATTGCCAGCGAAGACTGAGGCAAAATTTGTTGAGTACCTCAGTCTTTTCTTGCTTGTTATCAGTTTGACAACTATGCCTTTTGGAATGTGTACCTTTCTCTACTTCCCTTTTCTTGTTGACACACCTGTAGAAGCCCCTAATATTCTTTGCCAGGTTCAGCTCCAGCCATGCTTTTGCTTTCCTGACCTCACCCCTATGCAACCAGGCAGTGTTTGTAGGCTTCATTCCGTTGCAGCCTGTTAAAACAAGGTGACAACTTTTACCTGGCCTCAGAAATGCAGGAGGACATGCAGACGTTTATTCCAGGTTACGTTAATACCACTTGGGATTTTTTTGTGCACTAGGTCATGTATTTTTAATACTAAGACAACTGTTAAAAACTTACCAGACTCAGACCTAAGCAAATATGACACAGGGAAAGAAATTCAACTTACGTCAGTTCATTCCTCTGTCTGAGAGAGAAGCAACTGAAGACTTCTCAAAATGAGCATCGCAACCGTTGAGTGACAAGAAGGGGGTGAATCACCAGTTCTTTTGTTGATGTGGAAACAATCAAAAAACCCTGGTTCACAACCTAAACTCAAGGACCTGACTTCCAAGGTATGATCCTAACCTCTTCATGTACTGCCATCTTCACTTCTTTACCATTTGGTTCCTGGTTTTCATATCCAGAATACCCCAGAAATACATATCTTAGCAAATGACGCGCACTTCTCTGTGCCTGAATTTCAACTTAGAGGACACCCTATAGATCAACCACCAAAAGTCAGTCTTCTACTTGCTTTAGGGTGATTTTAAATCATTCTTTAGCATAACACGACGACCTTCTATTTGCCGTTGCATGGGAGTGTCGTAGCACGGTGTGTATTAATTTTAAGAAGTATTTCTCTCAAGCTCATTCTCTTATTCCTTTCCTTGACATTTTTCTCTACTAAACTAGTTTTTTCCTCTCATCCTATTCTTCATGAGGTTTTTGTTTATTGTCCCAGCATCAGGCCACACCATTTCATCCTTCCATTAAAGGGGCAAGAGATGTGTTCTTCGGAGGCATGCTGTTCTGAGTGGCACAGGGCTGTTTTCTTTAAGACAAACTAGCCTTACTTGAACATCATACCTCAAGCTCACCACATCTTTTGAAGACGAGTGAAAACACAATCAGAGCTGTGTTCTCCCCACCTTTTTCTTTTTTATTGTTATATTTTCTTATTCAATCATCTTCACGAAAGTGCCAAGCAGTCCGTTCACTCTTAAGAATTCTAAGGAGGATAGCGATGAGCCTCCTGAGGAAGGTTAGACGCAGGCTAGACTACTGAATGCTGGCAGCCTCATAAAGGAGAGGAAGAAATATGTACCCACTTGGGGGTAATTTGGAATTAAGAATAATTTGGGGCCTTTGTAAACAATAGCATCACAAATTGGTTCCCACAAAACTCTTTCATTTTTCACTAAAAGCTTTTCAACACCAGATCGTTTCAGCACTGAATGCACAATTCCACTTCTTCCCTCCCCCACCTTGTTCTCTTAGCAACCTGTGTTCACAAAAAGTGTATTTCTACTTTATCCTATATTTCAGCATTTTTTATTTTTGCATTTTAACGATCTTCTCTGATTTTGCTTCTTTTTAATCTAGGCTTGAGCAAGAGATTCTTTTACGTGAAGAAAAGATGCCCTTAAGTAGTATTAAATCTATAGTCACTCAGAATCATGCTTCTCATACTTCCTTGTGTTCTGGGTATAAATCCTTCTTGAATACTTTAGGAACAAAAAGCAAAGACCAGAAATTCTGATTTGTCTCTGTATTCTAAGACTGCTTCTACATCTCAAGGCTTTTGAAGTAGCACGAACCCACTAAGATTCAGACAGGGAGAGATACTTAAAATAAGTTTATCTTGCTTTTATTCAGACACTTAATTTAACACTACCATAACTATGTTTAATATGGTAATGAAAAACCGATCTGTCATTGGGGACTGCAAGTCAACAATGTCCTGTTGAGAGGGAGAAATGCTCCCTTCTGCAGATTATTAACTCATATAGCTGGAAAAAAAGCCAGTGTCTGCCTCTGCAAACCACAATCTTTACCTGAATGTTTTTATCTTGCATGGTTGTGTTCACAGACCGAAGCACCTGTTGCATACAACAGACTGCACATGGTCCTGGACACAGATCCTCAGACACGTGTTAGAGACTCATGTCTGCACAACTCAAAAGAACACAGGGTCTACTGCATTTGAGCTGAGATTCTAATAATTCACAAGGGATATTGCAAGAGAAAAAAGACTAGGAGGAAACATGTGGATTGTGGGCTCCATGCACGTGACTAGAAAGCTTGAAACAGAGACATAACTTCATAAACAGGTTTTCGGACA
Source organism: Phoeniculus purpureus (assembly GCA_028565055.1). Taxonomy (NCBI): domain Eukaryota; kingdom Metazoa; phylum Chordata; class Aves; order Bucerotiformes; family Phoeniculidae; genus Phoeniculus; species Phoeniculus purpureus. Next base: position 110,347,699 of record JAOXOE010000001.1, read on the forward strand.
ACAGTAAGAGTCTTATGAAATGATTCATATGAATAAATGTTCATATGAAAAGAACATCTAAAGCAGGATAATTTTTTCCCTGTCAGGTACAAATTGCAGTCTTCACCATCACTATTTATATCTCATCAGTTGTAAAAACTTCTCTAACTCTACAAGTCATCGCACGATGACACCTGTTTCCTGCATAGGAGTTCCTGAGTGAAAATAGAAACAACACTTGGCTCTTTCAAAATCCTGAGGTAAAACAACCAAAGCAAAAACTTAAACAGAGGAGACTCTAAAAGTGAAGCTGTACTTCACTGAATTAAAAAATGGTTAAGAAGTACCTTAGGGTAGTTTTTTTAATGTTAAGGGTGAAAATAAATCTGTGCTGAGCTGTCTCACAAGCTGCACCTTTTGACTAATGTCTTTCTTTACAATTAAAAACCAAAAGAGATCAAAAAATGAACAACAAACAAGGAAAGAAACCCCTATGTTTGTCCAGGCTAGAAGCTTTCGGGTCTGACTTCACTGTGTTTGTGCAAGAAGCAGTCTTCCCCTGGCAGCTGGCTACAGACAAGGCGACGTGCTAGGTCCCTCACATGTCTCCTCTCTGACTTATTTGTCTTTCAGGCATGAGCTTTTCATCATCATTTCTGAATTATCCAGTGACCAGCATCAATTCCAAACAGCATCACGTGGACCCCAGTACTTTTCTGTACAGGCTGAATTTCTGCTTCGTGTCACTAACTGTCTTTATTGATTGAGGAAGACAGACACGACACCAGTGTTTGCTCCTCTCCATTCAGTGCTGCCAGTGAAGCCCTGCGGAGGAGCTCTGTAACTGGCACACATGAAAGCATTTGTCCCCTTCTTATGACAGGTACACCTCTGAGAAGAGGTGATGTTGCATATTCATTCAACAGAGGTCAGCATGGAAGACACAAACAGGATGTATTTATACCTCAACTTTCTAAAGCATTATTTAATCTAACTCCTTCCTGAGTATATACTGCGTTGAATATGCATGGGCCCATATTTCTGGAGTCTTCTCCTCTAAGAGGTCATGGTACTAACCTTGCAAAGCAGCAATACCCACCAGCACGTTTTATTAGTGTACTTTCTAGTTGGAGAAAAAGTGAAAGAAAAAGCCAGGGTGCCGTGAGGATCGGAGAGCTGATGTGAGAGTACTGGACCAGTACTACAGAACCGGCTCTATGCTGGGCTTCTGGGGACAGAACTTGACTTTTATGTGGACCTATGGTGTTAAGTCTCCTTAGTTCAACCCAAGGGACTCCACAAACCTGAGTCACTTCCTTTCCTCCTCTGATCAATCAGGATGGAACCTCTCAAAAACACGTAAAACAGGTGTGAAGTATGACACACGTGGAGAAGAAATATTGAAGTATCCAGACAGGCAGAGCTGAAAATCCAGCTGTTCCCTGTCTGCAACTGAAATGAGTGGCTGCACTTTACAGGAGGTATTCCATACAGTTCACGGGGGGTAAAACATGGCTTTTTACAGTGCAGGTCTGCTCAGCAGAAGTGCAATTTAATTATAGCTTCCTACTATGACAAGGGCTTATTGTCAGCTCCCTTCTTTGTCGTGTGTTTCCCCATCAGCCAGACTGTGTTGTCACAGGGAAGGTGACATCAACCCAGTACAACCCAGTACAGCAGCAGAACACATCTTAATCGCTCTCCTTTGCACGATCAGTTTGTGGTTTAGCAAAGGAAATGAGACATACCTCTTATGAGCAAAAGCTAGTGACATCTTACAAATGTTTGTCTAAAGAAGAAATAACCTGATTCTTCTTAATTTGGTGGGTTGTCTTTAAAGAGGTCCAACTAACTTTTCAAAGAGTCGCAGAACATTAGGGATTGGAAAGGACCTCAAAAGATCATCTAGTCCAATGCCCACCACCACAGCAGGATCTCCTAAATCCAGTCACACAGGAACATATCCAGAAGGGTTGTAAACATCTGCAGAGAAGGAGACTCCACCACACCCCTGAGCAGCCCGTTCCAGCGTCTGTCACCCTCACAGCAAAGAAGTTCCTTCTCCTATTGATGCGGAACCTCCTGTGTTCCAGCTTACACCCATTGCCCCTTGTGCTGTCATTAGATGACACTGACTTTTCAAGACAAGTAAGGTCAAAGGTGTATTAGACATGCTATTATATTGCTAGGCATATGTAAGTTAACTCTGTGCAAAAAGTATGAAGGCAAAGTTGTCAGAAGCAAAGAGAAATTAATCTGGGAGGTCTAAACAGGACATGTAGAAGAAGAGAAGCGTTATTTCTCTAAAAGTACGTTGATTTTCTGTCCAAAATTCACCATTCCAGTTGTGGCTGAGGTGTTCTGGATGCCAAGCAAAAGAAATAACCTGTGTACCAGACGGGGTGATGTTTTGCAAGTGTTTTACAAGCAGAAGGGGGTACAGTAGCAGCTGCCATTTCGGTTGTTCAGTTTGCCTTGTTGTGTTTACTGAAGGGCTGGGAACACTCACACTTACAGGAATATTTCACGTGGGTTGTTTTCCACTGTTGAAGATTTAACACAATTCTGACTTATACTGAATTGAGATTTTTCCACCCCATCTGAATTTTAATCTCTTGGTGACTGAGGAGTTAGAAATCTTAAAAGGAGTGCCTGTCCTTTCCTCCTTTGGATTTAACAAAAAATGTTAAAACATTTTGTCAAAATACATAAAGATGATGGGGTTTGTTTATTTTCAAGTTGCAGTTGCCTGTGAAAGGTGTTTCTACAACCTCCCAACAAGCTCAAGTCTTCTGTGATAGCAAAGAGACTGTCCATTAGCATTCTGAGCAGACTGGAGGAGGCTGACTTTACAGTATTGGAGGTCACCCCAATGGTCATTTCAAGCAATAATAAGAGACATTGGAGGTGATGGGGTTGCAAAAGCTGACAAAACAGAACGCAATCAAGAAAATCAATGAAATGAAGACTGCAATTACAATCAGGGTTGTTACAGCACCTTATAGGTCACAGGTCATGGAATCGTACTATGTTCTTTGATGCGTTCAGGAAAAAGTCATCAGATGTGTCAGCAATGTCAGAGATGTCAGGAATGTCACATTTAGTTGTGTGAAGAGAGCTTACAGTGAAAGTGGAAAACATTCACATGACACCAATAAGCACTATACTCAAGGTGTCTGGAGATGAATTAAAAGATGCTGGATAGTTGGAATACAAACCAAGGACTGGTGTTCTGTGTGGATGAAAATTAAATGGGGACATGTACTGCAGGTAGTAAAGAAAAGACTTATCTTAATGTATGGCATATGGAAGTTTTTAGTAGAGAATGACACACAGAACAGCCTTTTAGAATCTAGGGGGAAGATGTCCTGCAGTACACTTCTTATAGGCTCAAGCTTGTTGGTGAAGAGCAAATAAAATATATAAAGTGTGTGACTCGTGTAAAGTATTAGCGTATATTGGACTCTAACTTAGTTCACATCACTGCACTGTAATTCTACATGTGCAGCAGTGACACTGGTCCACCCCTATATTTTGTCCAAAACCAAAACAACAATAGAAATAGCTGTCAGTCAGCTCCAGTTCTAACTACTGGGCACATTTCCTGTAGACTTTGTTGACATTCACCATTCGATCTGGTCATGAGATGGTCCCAGTGTGCTAAAGGAAAGAAGGCAATGCTGAGAGCAGAAAAGGAAATAAATGAAGGGCACGCCACCGCTAAGAATCAAGTCACCGCTTAGAATCTCCTGGGTCTGCTGCTCTCTTACAAAGAGCAAACTCTTAGTTTCATTTAAGCAAAACAGTATTAGCGAAGACAAGGCAGATGCAGAGTCTGGTACATACCTACTTCCCTGTCACAGGAGATTTTACACACCTTTCTGGTGAAGCTATAAGCCATTAGAAAAAAATTGCTTAGAAAGACACTGTTTTAAAATTATTTTAACGTTAGCCTATTTTTCAGCACCACAAAACGCAGAATTCTTTTCATTCGCAGTAAAACCAGCAAATAAATGCTATATCCATGAGCTCCTCAGCATCACTACTTTGTGTTGGCTGTTCTTAAGCAAGAAAAGTTATTTAAGAGCTCATCTCGTGCAGAGAGCAAACTTACTTTGAAAAAAGTGGCTGGCACTGATTTAGAGAGCAATAACACCATAAATGAAAGGAGTATTTGCAACAGGATTGTAGCTATACGTGATCTGGAGCACACTTACCTTTGAGATATTTGTGTTACTATGATCTACAGGATCCTGGAACAAAGGTGGGTGCTGCCCCAAGAATTATGTAATGCATATAAAATGCAATAAAAAGCAGGTCACTATAAATAGATAGAAATGCAAAGAGGTTGCGAGAATATAGTGTAAACACGATGGATAGAAATGTTAACGAAACAGGATTAGCAGTATAGGAAAGGTGATTAGTGCCAACAGGTGTGATGCAGAGAAATAAAACTCTTTGCAGCTGTTTACAGATTGTTTCTCCCACACACAAAAGGAAAATAGCCTAGGAGACTTCCACAATGCTGTTTGGCTGTGTAACAAGCAACCCAACAAGCAATGTGTCAGTGACAGCAGACATCACCAGGTAGAGGCAGGAGCCAAAAATTTAATAAAAAAACCAAAATACTATAAAAATTATTTGAGGCAGAAAAGACAAATGTGCCTCAGAGTGAGTGATTGTGAAAAATTAAAGACAAGGGGATAGGGGATGGGTGAAGACATAGACAGCAACTTTTATGAGAGCAGAACTCAACATTGACATGACCTAAGGCAAGAACCCAGACAGAAGAAGCATCTCACTGTAATTATGCACAAGAGCCTGGAAGACAGTTTCAGTCATGTGCTTGGAGGCCATGGGGTAAATAGTCTGAAAAGAGTTGCCAAATCTCAGTTGGAAACACACAGACAGACGTCCTAGTTAAAGCTCCTGACCTGAGTGATAGGCAGTGTGATGATGTAGTTCTGCATTGTCAAAACAGAAGATGGAGAAGAAGTAGTCTAAGACAAAATTTAAAAGCTCTCTTTTGACCTTCCAGAACCTTCATTTAGATATTCACAAAAATCACAGAACATCAGGGATTGGAAGGGACCTCAAAAGGTCATCTAGTCCAATCTCCCTGCCACAGCAGGATCGCCTAGATTAAGTCGCACAGGAAGATGGCCAGGTGGGTTTTAATCATCTTCAGAGAAGGAGACTCCACAAGTCCCCTGGGCAGCCTGTTCCAGTGTTCCATCATCCTCATGTGAAGACGTTCCTCTCCATATTGATGTGGAACCTCCTAAGTTCGATCTTATACCCACTGACCTATCAGTAGATGACATTGAGAAGAGCCTGGCTCCATCCTCCTGACACTCACCCTTCACAGGGTCAGTCACCCCTCAGTCTCCTTTTTTCCAAGCTAGAGAGACCCAACCCCCTCAGCCTTTCCTCATCAGGGAGATGTTCCACGCCCTTCATCGTCTTTGTGGCTCTGCACTGGATTCTTTCCAGCAGTTCTGTGTCCCTCTTGAGGGGCCCAGAACTGGACACAGTACTCCAACGTCAACGAGAAAGCTGTATCCGTTAGTTTTGACAACCTAGTTAAGCCCAAACTATGTTGACCACTCTACACGGGGATCGCTACCAATGCCAGATGCCCAGAAACAACATACACAAGAGAAGAAACTGAAACTGAAAGCAGGGAGTTTGTTAGAAGAGAATCACCAGAAGGCTGAAGAACCATATAACCAATACTAGACATGCTTTAGATTTTTATCCCAAAATTCAATTCATTTAATGATGAACCATGTGTAAAAATCCTTTCTTGGAGAGAGGCAAGGCATTTTTTATCTTTCAGGACGGAGTCGTTAGTTAACATCCTAACATTGAAAAGAAATAGCAAATAAAAGAAGAGTAAACTGGCAAAGAAATATCTCCTTGGAAACAAATTCAAGCCAGATAGTTACAGCCCATTCAAATTCAACACACAGGATAGTTCTCAGCCACTGCAGGCTGCAGAGCACATTTTTCTTGCTATCCAAATCTTGAACTATGATCAGAATCAGACAGAGCAGAAGCTGACATTTTAAGCCACAAACACAATTCAATTTCCCTCTCCACATTCCTTTTTTCCCCCTAGTTGTTGATTTTGTTTATATCCTAAAATGAAATCGTTGCCTGCCTAAAATTGGCACTTTGTTTGAAGTTTTCCTTTCTAAATAAGTCTTGGCTGACTGAGAATTACACAGCAGATTGCTCTGCATTTTTAACCCCTAGACCTCTTACTGTTGCTCTACTTTGGATGTTTCTGAATCCTTTAGGTGTCAAACCACATAAATGTCAAATGTCTCTTTAAGGTATTTAGACACTTCTTCTCATTACTGATGATGAGTTAAAATCATTTTTGGAAGCCGTACTGCAGGGGTTTATTTTTCGCAGTTACTCTGGATATGAGTCTGCTGCATTCCCGATTTTATAGGCAATAACGCAGCTGTGCTAGGCGTTTGCCAATCGTTAGCATGTTGTCAGGATTTCCTTAACTAAAGGCTGTGAGGGTTTGACATTGCAATTATTTGGTGAATGGGTGTCTTTTGTCAAAGTACACAGAGCACCATATCTAGGAAAGATCAGCACTTCCAGGATAATACAGAAAGCTTACATTATAAAGTAATATAGTCCTGTTTCTCCTCACTACTTCCCCTTATAGATGCAAAACAATTCCCAAATCATGAATTCGATCATTTGGGAACCGTCTTGTGGGTTTTTTCCCCAATACCAGTAAGTTGAACCATCTTTTTTGCCACCCTACCCACCGCCCCCACCCCCCCAAAAAAAATTCCATAGGAAAAAAAAATCTCATTATGAAGATGAAATTTCTGGTCAAAATGAGAAGAGAACACAGAGTACTGTTGCTGACAGCAGGAACCTGAAAGAGGATTACCCACAGCTCAGATGAGTGCCTTAATCTCCAAGCTATAAAGGCAGCTCTTCTCACATTCCCTGGCTGGAGTGCTCTCAATTTGCATAAACAGTTCAGTAACTAACAGGACAGAGGGAGAAAAATAGACAGTGCAGAAACACTCACCAGGGTCGACGCACTGTAGTTCATTTACTTCCTTTTATCACGACCACACTTTAAGGCTTTCACTCCATTCTAGAACAACGAAAATGAGGGTAAAACACTCATGTGTTTCGCAAGGTGTTTTAATTTTTTACTACTTGTGACTATCACCATTCCTCAAGATTTTTATCTCCATCTAAAGGCATGAATGAAGAAGTAATGATTCAGTATTCAGGAGCATTTTTAAATATTTAAACACAAGTTTGGGCTTGTGTCATGCAGGAGCCAAAAGAACACAGACCCATACACACAAATGCTTCTCTAAATCATCGCACAAGGGGCATCAAATCTGGAAGGTTTCTGAGAAGGAAAGAGAATAAGCAATACCCTCGTACTTCCATTTATCCTTATCGAAGTCAAGGAAAGTAGAACTATAATATAACAGAGGCTGAGGTTTCTGTAGTTCACACAAGGCACAGCAGCAGGGCATAAAATCTCAAATGGCTTTTTCTGAATTGGTTCAAAGAAGCAACAATCCCATACCTGTCACAACAGGGCTATATTAGTGTTTAGATGCTGCATGTAAGATCCAAATTCCAAGCACTTAGAGTTCACGTCAAGATCAGTCAAAACAAAGCATATATAGTAGACAGTCCTTTGAACCTAAGATGTGAGGTCCTCTGCAGAGTTATGTCCATTGGTTGAGGTTCCTTGCTTAGACTGATGGCTTTAAATCAGGCACGTGTATGAGGTGCCTACATTTAGATGGAATAAGCTGTAAAACTAAAAACTAATAATAAAAATACTTTAATCATTAGAACAAATTAAAGACAGAAATATATCTTCCCGAAGATCATTCAAAAAATTAACTTTATTTAAGACTTGATTCTGTTCCTGAAAAGTCTTTAAATTACTCCAGCAGATACAGTTTCATGCTTCTAAAGAACCAAACCTAGATCAATAAATCATGCAATGGCAATTATATCTTATATCACTAAAATAACTATATTTATATATATGTTTATATATATAAAATAACTATATATATAAAATAACTTATATCACTAAAAACTACAGGACTTGAGATAAACTAAAATATAAAATAACTTATATCACTAAAAACTACAGGACTTGACATAAACTAAAATATAAAATAACTTAT
>JAOXOE010000001.1:110365725-110378763 GCA_028565055.1 Phoeniculus purpureus
AGGTCACCCCTCAGTGTCCTCTTCTCCAAGCTAAAGAGACCCAGCTCCCTCAGCCTCTCCTCATAAGGGAGGTGCTCCACTTCATCATCCTTGTCGCTCTACGCTGGACACCCTCCAGCAGCTCCTTCACTCCAGCTCTCTCTTTATTTCCAGTAACTGAAGTTATCTAAACAATCTGTGTTACACAGATGATAAATTTATTATTACCATCAATTATGGTGCAGCTACCATAAGCGAGCAGTGCTGTGAATCATCTTTCTCATGAAGGTTTTTGTTTCCCGGTCTGTGCTGCGGTTCGCACAAAGCGCCTTTCCTCTGTGACTTCATGCACTTTATAGGCACCATGGTTTCTGCTTAAATTCTGAGAGAAGAGCTACTTACCCTTGTGGCTGGTCTGTATCCAGTCGAGACAAAAGTCACCACAGGACAGATGGGTGACTGAAGAGAGAACCTTACAAGGCAGATTTGTAATGGTTTCTCTTAAATGGTTTTCTTCAAGCTCATAATGGCCCCATCCCCTTCAAGGTACCCTTCAATTTCAGTTGCACCACAGAGTTCATCTTTTTAGACTTTAGTACGTGGTTTCTAGAAGCTTGGATCATCACATGATGTTTGACAGGTTTTAGGAAATTTTAGTTACAGGAGACAGGAGAATTGAAACCGTTTCATCTCAGGTGAAAAATAAGGAAGTTTAAATCATAGGCTTTGAAAGTACCACATGGGGAAATCTCCAGATGTACTCAATTTGATATCTCAATAAAAGAGAACAAGGCATTGCAAAGTAAAATGAGGTGCACAAAAGAAGGTCAGCACTGCTACCTTTCAATTAAACTAGTGCTTTGGAAAGGTTGAGGTGAAGGACCTCAAGGTCTCCCATATCAACTTATGATGCTGGACTGAGTGTCCATGTAGAAATTCATCTTAGAAAAGAAATAACTGGACATTGTCTTGTAACCCACGACTGATGCCATGGATAAAATAATAATAAAGAACCTGATTCACAATTGATTTTTCATCCTTTTGGGCCAGAGCAACTCGGCATCGCCTATTGAAGTCAGAGGAGCTCGGCCATCTGTGACGTGCTGAAAAGCCTGCACTGAGCAATGATTTACATTTGTGAAAAGCAGTTTAAAGAAAATAGAACAGATATTAAAGCAAACTGAAGTGCAGCATCTGTCTTCCACCAAGATCAGAAGGAAACATTTACTTTTTTGCCTTGGGAGAAGTTTCTCTGTCCTTAACTACTCGGTGGAGCAAGGATTGTCTTTTCTGTTACCAACTAAATTAGCAATCAACCCAACACTCATTTAAAGACGCTTCCCACAGCCGTTAGATTCAGAAGATTTACCATGGGAGGGTATTGGGGCTGTAACAGCTTTTCCAGCATTGCTCAGTGCAGGTCATACACAAGTGGTCACCCATTTTCCATGAGTACCACAGCTCTACCCATCCTGCGCTGTGACTGCAGCACACAATAACGTCTAAAATCTGGTTTCATCTTTCATCACACGCCGGAAATCAACAGACAAAATTCCAGATGCTAGTTTGTAGTTTATTCTTTGGAAAAATAAATATATATAAATATATAAATATATAAATATATAAAATATATAAAATATATAAATATATATAAATATATATAAATATATATAAATATATAAATATATAAATATATAAATATATAAATATATAAATATATATTCTTTGGAAAAATAAATATAGATGGCGTAGATATGAATAGATCGTTTCAAAACCATTTCTTTAATATCTCATTTTCGGAGCGTGCCAGGTGGCTTTCGTTCACACACACACGCACGCACATGTACACGCTACAAATGCAAAGATGAATCCCACAGGTTTTATAAAGAGGATGTTTCAATGCATTAACAAAACACACAAATGTTTACCGTGCTTTCCAGCAAGCACTGAGTACCTGGCAATCAGGAGAGGGAATTGTTGCCTTTGTAAGAAAAAGCAAGAACTGGCTAACAAATTGGTGAACTGTAGGAAAGAATAACAAATATTTTTGGCATCTTATGGAAATAGACAAGGGAGATAAAATACTTGACTTCACATGGATGGTATTTCTTGACTTGAGGGGAACACACGCCTACAGAAAGAAGGATTATGGAGCAGTGTGATAATGGAAGTCGTATTTTTAGTTACAGATAGTGCCATCTATATGTGCTGTTGTTTGGAATGATTTTAATTGAACATTTTAATGAAAAACTGTGCATTCCAAAGAGTTTCTTGGTCGAGGTGATCCTGCTGTGGCAGGGGGATTGGACTGGATGATCTTTCAAGGTCCCTTCCAACCCCTAATGATTCTGTGATTCTATTACTTGGTCTAGGTGATGCTGCTGTGGCAGGGGGATTGGACTGGATGATCTTTCAAGGTCCCTCCCGATCCCTGATGATTCCATGATTCTTTAGGCAGCATATAATGTCACTATGTGTGCTATTTTTACAACTATATATTGCAATATGTTTGTATAACATAATTAAACACTTGCTTAGGTAATACTGGTTTTGTTATGGGAAAATGAATTTCAGACAAAAACTGTACGTTTTTGGAGATTCATTCTGGTATTTTAATAAAAAACATTCTTCAGGAGTCTCCTTCTCTGGAGACATTTAAAACCTCCCTGGACATGTTCCTATGCGACTTGGTCTCGGTGATCCTGCTCTGGCAGGGGGATCAGGCTAGATGAACCTTCGAGGTTCCTTCCCATCCCTAGTGCTCTGTGATTCTGTGATTTTCTGCTGACAAGAAGTCTTGCTTTCAGCACAATTTTCCGTGGGGAAAGAGGCGTCTAGGAAGAGACCTCTCTGAGAATGACATTTCATACCCGCGTTCACCATAGATGATAATGAGTATTTGTTGTAATCAGAGCTATCGCAGCCTTGACGTGACACATCATGACCTACAATGTGATAAGTTGTAACATGCAGTAGAGGAATCTTGATTTGATAGACGTTTTTCATCACTTAATGACAAATTAGGGGCACTTCTGAATTATTCATCTACAATCCCAGCATACGTTTCAGTCAAACTGACTTTGATGCCGTGAAAGCTTCAAACTTACTACAAGAGAGCTTTTTGCTTTCCTGGGTAACGGATGCCGGAGAAATGAGGCAATAAAACTCCACTGAAATAGAGAAACGTTTGAGATCCCTCACGGAACGCAGCGCTTGCAAAGCAGTAAATGCAGCATATTCAGAGCAGCAAATTGTTTACCAGACCTCATTACAAAAAGTTTAAAAAATGAAAAAAAAACAACCCAAACCACCTTTTCAGTGGCTTTTCTTCTAGACGAACTTTCATGTAATTAAACAAATACAAATGTGAGTTTCAGTGAAGCTGTACAGGTTGCTATTCGCTGTATTCAGCCGTGCTGATATGTACAGAAAATGTAATGGATTTAGGGAGAGACAAACGTCCGTGTAATAAAACCAACTGATTACTAAAAGGGTCAATGCATTTTTGTATTGATGATTTCATTAGCGCTGAAACATTCTATTTATAAACCAATAAGCGCACCTTCATACTGGGATTAAAAATCAGCTTTGTTAGAGCAGCTCAGCGCTGAGAATCAATACAGTCTCTGGTTCTGTAAATCTTCCACAACAGCTGGAACTTTCACCCTCTCATGTATGTCTGAATGATGTAGTCACCCACACCAGCTCGCCTAAAGGAGTTTCTGAGCGCTCCAAGCCTTTACCCTCTGTAAGGATGGGATTCACCTCAACCTAGCTAAAACATTCATCCAATAAATGTCAAGGCTGATGAAATCTAAGCTAGCTCTGTGAACAACGGAGAAGCACAGGAATCTTCAGAGGGTGCTCTCTTCTGTGGACATAGCTCAGCACAATCTAAATTTCAACCTTGGCTCTTCCTCGTTTCTCCACCATTATGGACCTGGCCTAGAAGCACCTGCTTTTTGCACGGCACACGGCATGGACTTTCCTGTTCTATGTGCTGGTTACGGGCTTGTGGAGATGAGTTTGGAGGACATAATTTGAAACAGAAGAATTTCACTTTGGATACAAGTTAAAAATGTTGCCTACAAGTCAAGGAGTGGAAGAGGTTGCCAAGAGATGTTATGTGGTCTCTAGCCTTAGAGGTTTTCAAGGTGTGCAAAATCCAGAGTAAACTTGCCTGACCTCATAGCTGGCCCTGTTGGGGGCAGGAGGTGGGACTGCAGACTTCCTTCCTCAGGTCATTTCCAGTAAGAATTATCCTTTGATCCAATGTTATATTTCCAATGTTATTTTTGCATCAAACTGACTGCCTTGATGTCATTATGAGGGGTTCAGAGTGAGCATGAAGCTCAATCAACTCAGCAAGAGCTTTGCCTTTAATTGATGTTTAGAAGCGTCCAAGGTTTCATACCGATCCTGTTCATCATCTATTCAGGAGGGACATGGACCTTCACCAGACTTTGGGCTTATTAACAAACCAGCAGTGAAGAGCAAGCTTTGTATTTAATTCACTCAGTCCCTCTTTAAGAAGTATTTCCTGCTCGGAAGCAGATACTCTGTGATGAGCCCTGCAAGAAAATACAGAACAATTAAACCAAGTGATGATTTTTCCAAATGGCCATCAGGTTTTTAAAGTTCTGTACTTTGCTGTTTACTTTCTACCCTACCTGCTAGATTTCCAACAGCTAGGAGAGAGGAGAAGACGAATCAAGTTCCTCTTCTCCATTCCAGTGGTCAGAGACATCTGCAGTCCCCATGTGCGTTGATGCACGTGAGGTCTTGGGCACGTGGCTGGGAGAGGAGCAGAAAATGTGGGACACGGATGCAGCAAGTGTACCATCTCCAGGGGCTTCAGCATTAGCACCCAAGGCTCTGGAGCTGGGTCCCATGCCTTCCTGCAGCACGGCACGGTGGCTCTCTGGGAAGTGGGTGCCCAAGCCGTTTGCACCGCGTTGGAACACAGTCAGCAAATCTGTGCACTTGAACAGGCAGAACTGGAAAGAAGATGTTAAGATCTAAGAGGCAAAATCCTTTTAGTGAAATTAAAAAATGATTAGGCATTTCTACGAAAAAGAGCGTGTATTGTAATTACGCTAAGTAGGCTAAAATTACAGCGCAAACAGACTTTATTTAAGACACAAGATGATCACCAGCTGGGGACAGGCAGAGATTTCATCTCATGCTGTAACATCACACAACCAGGTGCATTATGTGGGTATTTCACCTTCCTGGGAAACATCTGGCGTGAGCCACTGGCAGAGGCAGCACGTCAGCCTAGACGGACCGTTTATCTGTTCTGGTGCATCATTCTTGTGCCATTTTATCTTCCAGATCAACTGACTGCTTGAGAACATCTATGAAATTGTAGGGAAGGGAAGAGAGATGTTATTTCTAATTGAAGGACTTGCTATCTCTCACCACCTGTTGTTTGTGTGTAAGATTATAGGGTTCCAATCACAAGATTAATGCCCAATTTAGACTTGGAAAACATCAGCAAATCTGTCCGTTTCTCTTATTTTAAACCCTTTCATGATCTTCAGAAATACTTTACTGTGCCAAGAATGATCTCAAAAATAAACTGTAGGACTAAAAAAAACAACTTCAGAAAGCTGCATCTGTCATTTTCTTATTCAAAACTTTCCTTCTGGATTCATGAATAACTTTGGTTATGTAATTCCTGTAAAATTTATGGGGGTTCTGATTAAATAGATTTATTTTTTACTTTATGTGATGGAAATATTTGTGATCAATATGCTGAATAAAATGCAGAGGTACAACATCTGGGCCCCATCCTACCTGTTTTTGGATGCAGTCCTCCAGGTGAAGTCTCACAAGAACAGAATAGAGGGGGAGAATCACCTCCCTTCACCTGCTGATGACAGTTCTTTTGATACTGCTCAAGATACAGCTGGTCTTCTACGCTGCACCCGCACACTGCTGGCTCATGTTGAGCTTCTCATCTACCCAAGTCCTTCTCCTCAAGACTGCTCTCTATCCATTCACCACCCAGCCTGTATTTGTGCTTGGGATTGCCTTCAACCAGATAAAGGCTCTTGAATTTCGACTTGCTGCATCTCATGTAGTTTGCACAGACCCAGTTCTTAACCCTGTCAAGGTCCCTCTGGATGGCCAATGTGTCGACCACACCACACAACTTGGTGTCATCAGCAGATGTACTGAGGACTACCTAATGCCACTGGCCACATCACTGACGAAGATTTGAAATAACACTGTGTTGAAAACAGAGCCTTCAGGAGCACATTCACAACTGATCTCCACTTGGATTGGTGAAGGTCAAGATCTTAGATCAAGCCATTGATCTCAACTCTTTGAGTGCCACCATCCAGCCAGTTCATTATTCAGACCAAAACAATCAGCTTCAAGAGATGGTCTCTTTGAGGGAAGATTAATAATATACTGAGTGGAAGGACCCTGAGTTTCTGAGACAAATATTTGAGGCCTCATGATTGAAAAATAGTTTTGGATTTTGCTTTGTGAGGAATTCAAGAACACAAATTTTGCCTTAAAAATAAAATTCTTATATTTGGCTTATCACCAAGGTAAGGAAAGGCTGCGGGTTTATACCTACTGTTGGAAGTCTGTACAAGATAATGCTAAAACCCTCATGTTTAACATTCAGAAGAGTAAAAAGTAAGTACTGCTGGGCTGTAAAGAGTCTTTTAAATGCTTAAAGCATCGTTCTCTGAAGTCACATAAAATATTGAAGCTGAGTCTCCTTCTCTGGAGACGTTTAAAACGTGCCTGGATGTGTTCCTGTGCAATGACCTAGGTGATCCTGCTTTGGTGGGGGGATTGGACTAGATGACCTTCTGAGGTCCCTTCCAATTGCTAATGTTCTGTGACAGAACTACTGACGTGCATTAACTGAGCATGCAACTGAAGACTCCAGGTCCAGCAAAATCCGGCTAGATAGTTCTTATCCGGAGTCTTAGCAATCCAAAGTCTGTGTAAGCATTCTGCACCACGTGGAGCTGTACGGTATCTGGCATACGTTCCTTTAACAGACCTATGAAAACACAGATTCAGATATATCCAAACTACTGCCTTTATGAATCCACTTTCCTGTATAAATAAATGTATGTGTGAATTCAAAGATTTTAAAATATCCACTTTTGTGACGTTACTTATATGCTGGAAACTTTTCTCCTCGCATTTGTTTCCAGACTTTCATCGATGATATTTGCAGATACCACTTTCCATCACAAGAGCAGCTGTAACACTGAAGGCCATCAGATAATGAAAAACCAAAGCAATACAATGTTCTTTAAAAGCACGTGTGTTTAAATTCCTATTTATTTACCATTTAGCTGGAGAGTCCATTAAAAACACATTTATAACCCTTGCCATTCCTGAGGAAGCTGAATGTCTTCTGATGTCATTAAGCACATTAAACATTCTGGAGTTGACAGCCCTGTACCTATAGCATCAGCAAGTTTATCCAAGTGCTTAACTAAAGACAGCAGATTTGCCTTTTACATAGTGATTAGAAGGTCCCCTGCTTGAGGAACTGCATCCTGTGCAAATGAGGTCGCCCGGAGGGTGATCGTTGTTGCATTTTGGGAATTTGAATACAACCCAAACACTTTTGCTATCCTTTTTGTTCAAGAAATCAAGAATGGTTGAGGTTGGAATGTACATCTAGAGGTCGGAATGTACCTCTGGAGGTCATCTGGTCCATGTTGCTTTCCTCAAGTCTGTCCCTGCTGAGAGCCCAGCACCTGGCTACCCAAAAGTCCAGCGACTCGCATTTTGAAGGCAGAGGTCACTGTCACCAAAGTCCCCTGCTACGCTGACAAGTTTCTCGATGGCTTGGGATTATATTTTCCATCCAGCATCAAACCACACTCAGCACCCAGGATATCTCACATATGATGCCACAGGAACAATTAGACTAAGTTTTCCTTCAGTAGCAGCCAAATCATAGAATCATTAGGGATTGGAAGGGACCTCAAAAGATCATCTAGTCCAACCCCCCACGGCCACAGCAGGATCTCCCAGACCAAGTCACACAGGAACACGTCCAGGCGAGTTTTAAATGACTTTGTTGTATTTACAGTGCACAACTCCAAGCCCACAACCCAAGAAGGTGGTTGGGCTCTTCGGCTCAAACAGGGCAGAGAACAGCTGCAACTGTCAATCAAGTTAAAGGCGACTGATGAACAACTGTCAAACTCCAGTGACTTTCTGCCTTTACCAACTTCGACTGAACAAACTAACTAATGTGGAGAGGGTCTATTTCTCATTGCCAGACAGGTGGGCTGAAGCAGTCGCTCTTTCAAGGCTGTCTGGGATAACAGTCATAACTCTGATCTCTGACAAGTGCAAATGAGGCACGACTCCGTTGAAGCCCTCAGAAACACTAGTGCAGAACCAGCATGGAAATGAGCAAGCTGGCACACACTGTCACTACTTGCCCACTCTCAAGCAGGCAGGACAAATGCACGAACAGCCAGGAGCTTGTGTGGGTCCATGGATTAACCTGCTGAGTTTTCAAACAACCCTTGCAATGCCGTGTTCCCTTAGAGGCAAGCGATGTGCCTGAAGAATTTGTGTCAGCTCAGGCAATGGTACGTTCATTACAGAGGCAGGAGGAGAAAAAAGCTCACTATGAGGTGTAGCTGCTCAAACACGTCTGTGGTTTATTAGCTAGGAAATTTAATCCATTTTCTTACCTGGAAAGCCAAAGACGTGCTGCAGAGTAGGTGAGTCTCCCCTGAATTGGAAAAGCTTCCAAATCTTTCAGCCCTCTGAAGAAGCAGTTAAGGAGTTTCATTGCTTTTCCCATCAGGGTCTGATGACAGCAAACACTGTCCTCTTTCTTGGAACAGAACAGCATGGAACCTCTTCACACAGCATAAACAGCATTGGATAAAGTCTTCCTAAGCAAAAAAACCTGTTTTGGCCTGAAAAAGCAGGCAGGTAGACATGGCAAACTCTTACTGGACAATTCTACTTTGCAGATACAGCTGGACTCATCTGCTTGCCTCAGTGACTAAATATTTTTCACTGTTTTTTGTTCCTGTAACCCTGCTGCTCCAACGCTGTTAGAGAGGCAGCTCTGAATCCTGCTCAGTTTTGTGCAGAATTTATGGTGCAATTACAAAGTCAGATTCTGCCTGTAGTTACAACTCCAACGAAGAAAGCAAGTTGAGTGCAGCTGAACCCAGAGTGTGGCCTCAGGAATCTTTATCGTGACAAAAGACCCATGGAGAACCCAGCTTGACTTCCAGGCACAAGGTTGAGTTTGTCTTGGTAGCCCTGTTAGAGCCTAATGGTGTGCTCTTTATTATAAAAACAAGAGCAGGTGTAACAGCAGGGACAGCACTACCTACAGCTTTGTAGGGTGGGAATTTACTACAGCAGGGAAGAAGGATTCAAACTCCCTAAAGAGTGTATTCCAGTGAGTACATGTGTGTTTATCACTGATAAATGTGAGTATTAGTCTCATTTACTGGAGCCAGTTCTATTCCCCACCCAGAAGACACAACGTATACCTCCAGCATTTTTAGTTTAGCTCTAACGGTGCAAAGGTGTGATGCTGCCTCCTGCTCTTCTTGTAGATGGGCGTCACATTGGCAAGTTTTCTGTCATTCTGGACCTCCCCCACTAACCAGGACTGCTGATAGATGATGGAGAGAGGCTTGACAAGTCCCTCCTCCAGCTCCCTCAGCACTCTCAGGTGGATCTTATCTGGCCTCAGAAACTGATGGGCGTCCATCTGGCTTAGTAGGTCATACACTACTATTTCCTGGACTATGAGGGGACGGAGCTGCTACCCTGTCTTCCAGCTCAGGGGACTGAATACCATGATGATAGCTGGTCTACAAAACACTGAGGCAAAGCAGGCATGAAGTACCTTAGCCTTTTCCTCATCCTTGATAATGCTGTTCCCCCTCACATCCAATAAAGGTTGGAGACTCTCCTTACTTCTTTTGTTGTTGTCAATATATATGTAAAACTACTTTTTATTATTTCTTCAAGTGGTGGCCAGGCTGACATCTAGCTGGGCTTTTGCCCTCCTACTGTTCTTTCTACATGACCTAACTAAATCCCTATAAATCTTCTTGAGTGGCCTGCCCCTTATTCCAAAGGTGGTAGACTCTCCTCTTTCTCCTAAATAGTAGCAGAAGCTCCCCGTTCAACCAGGCTGGTCATTTTCCCCACCAGTTCATCCTACAACACATGGGGACAGCCTGTGCCTTTAAGAGCCTCTTCGGGAAGAAAGTCTAGCCTTCCTCGACCCCCTTGAGCTGGAGTACAAAGAAAGAGGTGGAGAGGGTCACACCATCGTATGTGAAATGCAAGAATAGCTTTCTGGGTGCCGGCCAGACTTGAATCAGCTCAAGCCAATAGTGAAATGCCTCCAGAAGCTCTGGAAGATTGCCAGACAAAAAAGCCAAGGTTTTGAGAACGCTCAATATGTCACTTTAAAGTCTTACAAGCTCAATCTTTACATATAAAGCCTTTCACTTCAGTAATGTCTTCGTTGCTGCTGCAAAGCGCTTTGGAAACAAAGCGATGTGCAGAGTGACCAAGAGTTTTAGAAGCCTGAGATGGCTCCTACCTGGCAAGCTCTTGCTTTATGCACCATCCAAGGAGCAGTAAAAAGCAACAGAAGAAATAGATTTAAAAATACTGCAATTGACAAGAAAACTGCTTTACATCTCATCCATATGGGTTTTTTTACAGCTGACAACAAGGTGGCTGCCATGGCTGCAGCACATAGCTGCAGGGTGGTGTCACCTTCCCCCACGCTGTGCTGCGCAGGGTGAATTCACTTCATGCTCCACAAAACAGTACAAAATGCATTGCTGTGGCTCTATCAAAGACTCAAGAGAAGATAAATGGCTGAACAGCCTGAGCTTTCTCATTGAAGTCTACAGCTTCAGCAGGTCCACGTATATGGTGCTTGGTCCATCATGTGTACATGTAAATCATCATGGAAGCAGAGGAGTGGGTCAAAATTTCTGCTAACATGGTCCATGCACACCCAGCAAAATCATTTTGTTGAAAAACAAGCACGCCCTTGAACCACCAGCAAGTCTGACTGAGGCAGCACTGTTCATCCCAGTCCGTATCTGTGCCCACATGGGCTGACACTGACAGCGACAGCATTCCCCCACACAACCATTGGGCTGCTTCCACGAGGTTATTTTGTCCAACTTTCTGAAGCAGTTCAAGGCCTTCTAAAATTCTAATAAATATATAAATAATTAACTGGGAATTAAACGCATCGTTCATACGTTATTTTTAGTAAAGGTTCTTCATTAATTTGAGAAGAAATATTTCATTAGTCAAATTTAATTATTTTGTTTTTTAAATGTCACCTTGCTGAAGTGATTCAGCAGCACTTCTGGACTGGCCCAGGGCAGAGATCTCACAGCTCAGGTTGCAGGTCCCGGGGAGGCTCTTACAACTTTTGAAGAAGCAGGTTCTTTTTCAGGAATATAGAACTACCTACGAAAGTGTTTGTCTGAATTAATTTTCCCTGTTATCTCACACAGCCTAACGATTTGGACCAAAAGGACTTTGGAAAAGTCTTTCCCATCTGCAGTCTTCAGATGTAGGTATGCTCCAAAGTTCTATCATTTTCTCTTATTCTCTTGTTCTTTTTTGCTCTCTTCCCACCTTTCTCCAGTATTTTTCAGTTTCTTTTTCCCCAGTCTTTCTTAGATGTCCAATTTCAATGATCCTTTTTTCTGTTTAGACTGCCATTGTCCCCACTTCCCTTTGATTCCACTCAATGAACCCAGGCTCTCTGCATCCCTACAGCATACATCATAAAGTACTTCTGACCCTCTCATCTCAGCACTTTCCAGCCTAAATCTCTTCTAGGCAAGATGTCCTTCATTCTCTCTTCAATCTTCCACTTTCCTAGGGTTCCTTTAGTTTTCTTCTTTCTTTTTCTCCCTTATTTCTACAGCATTACAACTATGAAATTCACGCTGCTTCCACTGCCCATCACAATAGCAAGGGGTATATCAAGGTGGCCAGACAGCTCAACGTTACTCTTAATCTTCCCTCTCCATGCACACAGATGTGCTCAATGGCACCTGTTAGACCTCTGCAGTTTTGGGTCATACGAGCTCACCAGTGCACTGGGCATACTGTGAGGTGCCACTTTCAAAGCTACACGTATGACACTTGCTCTTTGGGGAAAGCTCTGTCTGTGTAACAGATCTGGTGTGTCAGGACTGCTACACCAACTGGGCTGATGGTTTCATACCCACAAATTAACACACAGGTCTGCCAAGGTAAAACAGCTGAGTAATTGGTGAAGTCCTGCGGTTTGACTATTCGGCAGTTGAGGCACTCGAGGCACTTCTTGTATTTATCATTGCTCCCTGCAGATAGCACAGAAGCATCACTTCAAACTGACAGAGCACAACAGTGAATACAAAATCAGTGCCAGATGTGCCCAGACATTACTGAACTCTTTAAACTACTTTATAAGGTAAGGGAGAAGGAAGGTTTTTCTTTATTCTTTAAAGTGCCATGCCCTCACCAGTAGCTCAAGCTGAAATTGTTAGTCTCTGTGCAGCTAGAAGAAGGACACACACTTTTTCACAGGTTTGAATCTGAAGTGACTTCTAAAACTGTTTTTGTTACATGTGTGGCACCACTGTATTAAGATGATAATCAGAAATCTCTGACAATGCATTAAAGGGGAGGGGGAGGGAGGAGCCCCTGTTTCCCCCTTATAGAAACAAAACGTGAGCAAGCGATCCAAAACAGGCAGCTATCTGCAATGGCAAAAGGGGCTCCACTGCAAAAAAGTCAGCTCTTAGGTGTCAAACCGAACATTCCCTCGAAGGGTCTCTGTTTCAGACACTCAGTGTGTTTTGTTATACTCACTGTGTAAGAAACTTAACTCCTTAAAGACACTTAGAATCATAGAATCATAGAATCATAATGGATTGGAAGGGACCTCAAAAGATCATCTAGTCCAATCCGCCTACAACAGCAGGATCACCTAGACCAAGTCACACAGGAACTCATCCAGGCGGGTCTTGAATATCTCCAGTGAAGGAGACT